>CAUYSK010071553.1:0-11479 GCA_963575035.1 Avahi laniger | reverse complement strand
CACCATTTTAATTGTGACTGCTCTTGTGTTCTTCTCAAATGGTTCATGTGTGTCCATCTGTGTATTAGTCAGGCTCCGGCCAGGAAAGCAGACTCCAGTCTAAGTATTATAAAGGAAGGAATTTAATAGAGGGGATTGGGTACCCAGGTGGTAGAAGGGAGAGAAGTCAAACAGGGAACAGCGGGACAATGAGAGACTAGAAATCGCAATGTCACTACTGCCTCTAGGTTAGAGGGTCAAAGGGAGCAGGTGGATGGCTGGAGTCCACGGTAGAAGCTAGAATTATAACTGCCAGCTGGGAGGAGAACCGGCCCCTACCCAGGGCACAGGGCAGAAAAAAAGAAGGAGAAATACACTGGCTTCTTTTATCTCGCTGCCTTCCCTCTTCCCACCAGGGTCTCCCATTGACTGAACCCAGCTGGAAGCCAACTGATGTGGGCGCCAGGGAGGTAGCCTGCAAGGGTCACCCCTCCTGGGATCCAGAGCAGGGAATGGCAGGGACAGCGAACGAGTCTCCTAAGCTGAGATTGAGCCCCAAACAGGTTCCCAATTCACACTTGGCAAAACCAAACCAAACCAACAACAACAAACCCTTTTTTAAAATCAACATTTCATAAAAAATTTGAAAGAGTGAGATTTGGGTGTAAACCTTGGCTTCTTCATTTGGGTGAATTTTTTGGGTGACATTGAGTGAATTTTTTAATCTTTCTGAATCCCAGTTGTAAACAAAGATAATTACATTTCTCAAAAACTGTTATGAGATATCTGGGGGGAAAAGACCAGATTTGAAGTATGACCTTCAACATTTACTTGAAATCTACATGCAGAAAGAAGTGAAGGCCCCCAGGTTAAACTGGGGGCTTTCTCACATCAGGTTTTAACATATAAATCCTACCGGTTTGCCTTTACATATAAATACGAACATTTGTACATAATACTTAGCCCCTAATACATGGATCTATACACAAATACAGACAATTTCTGACATACATACAAATATAAAAATATGCTATCCACCTCCCTCACCCCACTCATCCCTTCCAGAAAACACTTTCAAATCCACAGGAAAAGAAGAATCTTGTCCTCACAAGTAGACAAACTACAAAAGGATTTGAAAAGATACCCAAACATACATTTTGAAAATAAAGGAAATCATGGTAAATGAGGTCAAATATACATTTGCATAGAAAGTCAAATGTCCTTTTAAAAAGCATTAGAGTCTCTGGCTCAGTTAAGGAAAACAAAGAGGGCAAGACCGGAAGCTCTGTACAGGGGTCCTGAGGGTTGTTCAAAGGAGGCAAATCCGTTAGGGAGATTCTCTGTCGGGTAAGTATCAATTTTCATAATGCGTGACACGGAGCTCTTGATTGTGGAAGGGCTGATTTTATACCAGAAGATAGGATAATAATAAAAAATACACTTAGCACAGGGTCTTGGAATGGGAAAAAGTACTTTAAAAATGTTAAGCATCATCATCGTCTATGTGTGTGCGTGCACATAGGTGGGAGTGTTTGTACATACATGTAAGTGTTTGCGCACACACACGTGCAGTTTCAAGGAGTGTAAATTGGTGATTTTTCTTCTCATGGGTCCTTTCTTTGCCGGACCTGTCTACAGCGGTAGGAGAATCAGGACGGTGGGGGGAGAAGGGAGGAAGTGGGTGGAAAAAAACCTGGCAGCCCAGTATCATGACGTATTGTTATTGTATGTGGCAGTCAGGTGGAAGTATAAGACAAGTAAATTTGGTTTTTCTTTTAAACGTTAATAGTTAAAACACTATTATCTGCTAATAATTCTCATGCATTAGAGCTATTCCAGTCTATGCAGACACAGATGCCACTCACTTATATGCTGGGCACTTCCTGGAGTGGGTGCCCAGTGGCAAGTTGGCCACACCTCACAGGGAAAGTCAAGGTCATCTAAGGTCATATTTTGCTCATGGAAATGAATTCCATGAGTTCGAGGATGTTGACTGCCATGTACATTTTAAGCAATAGGTCGGGAACGTTACGTGTCTCCTGGATGTCAGGATTATGAAAAGAGCTTTGCAGCAGGTCTCTGGTGCCTTTTTCTCACCACGTCTCCTTTTTCAAGATAATGCTCAGCTCAGAGTGGTCTAGGCTGGCTTTTCCCGGGAAAGGTCTGGCAAGATGTTCTGGGGGACCTAGCTTCCCCTGATTGCTGAAGGAGGATGAGGCGGGGAGGGACTGGAGATACTCCCACCTTCTGAGGATCAGTGGGCAAGTCCTTCCTTGTGAGTCTTCTCCCCCGTGGGTAGCCAGGCAGCCCAAGTCCATCCGCAAACTCCAATCAGGCCAACCAATGTCTAAATGCACAAGTCAATGCAAGGTCTAGTTCTTGGTCATATCTAAGGATAGGAATATACAGGCTTGGAGCTCACAAGACATCCAAGACAGAGGATCTTGGATGCCCATCAATTCTTGGCAGGCCCAACTGTGGAAATTCAAAACAAATAGCTGCCCTAGATATAGGTCTTTCTTTTTCATTTTTTTTTAATTTTTTTTTTTTTAAGCAGCAAAATCTTTTGAATGAGAACATTATTCCTTGATGTATGTTATCCAGATTGGCTTAAGAACCCAAGGGGCTCAGTGCCCGGAGTAGGAATGTAACAGGACTGGTTGGAAGAAGAAAGGGAAGGTTGGAAATCCCAAAGATTTTTCCAAAGAAAGAGAAGAGCAAAGCCTGGTTTGGGCCAACACTGGATGGGAATGGTGACCTCAGGTAATATGGTGGAAAGAATCTTGCAGTTAAAGGAACTGGATTTAAGTCCCAGTTTGGTTCATACTCCTGGGTGGTTTGTGCCATCTCAGGAAAGTCATTTAATCTTCTCCTGCCTCAGTTTCCTCATCTGTCACAGGGGATTATCATAGCACTGGTCCTTCCTATGGTCAAGATTTGGTGAGGATTTTAATGTGCTTGGTAAACTTGAAAGTGTGGATACATAAAAGGTGTCATTATCCTGTAATTAGTATTATTAGCCATTGTTCCTACCCAGCTTGTTTTCATTGTGGTTGAGGAGATAAGACAACCTGTGAAACAATTAGAGAAGGCACAAGATGCTATCTGAGTAATTGCTGGATTGTTTGGTGCCACAGTATGGAGGAATAGGAACTAGAATATTCCGGGAAAGCCTCGGGCAGGTCGTGGTCCTTGGTGTTGCCTTGAAAGTGGGGACTGGTTGAAATGGGGAGCTTGAAATGATGGAAAATCGCTGTTACTGAACGACTTCCTCCAAGGGTAGTGGTCAAAGATATCCTTGGGCCACTTCCACGATGCCTTCCAAGCATAACCATCCCTACCTGACCTTCTGGAGGAATTCCCAAAAGGACTGATTTCCTCTCATCTATACCATGATTTCACTAACAGAGCCAAACTTGGTGACATTATCTTGCAGCCATCAAAGACCTGGGTTCAAGTTTGAGTTTTGTCTCTTCCAAGGTAAGTGACCTTCAACAAGTCATTCCCTTATCTGGAGTCCGTTCCATTCCACCGTAAATGTGTTTAAACTTCGGAAGGCTTCTCTGGGGTATGAAAAGAGTTCGTGGATATAAATGAACTTGAAAACCCGAAAAGGGCTCCTTGCTCTGTGAAAGTTTTATTCCCTCAAAGCGAGTGTAATTCTCTGCAGAGTTGAGGTAGCGACTGAAACTTTTCTGTTCCCCAGACACCCAGGTCTGGGCGGTGCACCCTGCCGCACTTCATGGATGGATATCTAGTGAATGTAACTTACCTTTTTAAAAAGGTCCAGCAGGCCTGCAGGTCCCAGTGCTTGAGGCGGTGGATGAAAGCAAGAGGGGCAGGGAGCGGGGATTCCATCCTCTGCCCAGTCGTGAGGTCGCGTTCAGCCCGGAGGGAGGCGAGCCCCGGGACCCCTTCTGCTAGATTCAGTCTCAGCCGAACACCAGCACTTCTGCTCATCCCTTGGATTTACCTGGTCCCCGAAGAACGAGGTAAACATGACAACAGGAATGTATTAATTATCATTTATACAGAAAGAGTGACTCTAGGGAGTCACAAATGAAGAAGCTTACCTGATGTCATGATTCAATTTGAAGATAAAACAATATTCTTTCCTTCTCTCCTGTATCTTTTGCCTGGTAACTCCTGAACTGGTCTCAGCTTCAAGAACCCTCAAGTCATTCATCCATTTTTTCCTTTTTATTCAACAGATATTTACTGAGTACCTCCCATACTCCAGGCTCTGGGTGAGATGCAATAGATTTTGTGATAAATACAATCAACCAAGTCCTTGCGTTCTTGTCATTGATATTCTAAAGAGGGACAGAGATAAAAACCACACTGAAGAAATACTCAACATATCAGGTGGCTGAGGGTTTTGAAAGAAATACACCAGGAGTAGCTCAGATTTGGAGGCTACTTTAGAAAGCACAGTTAAGGAGACTTCCATGAGGCCATGTCATTTGAGCTGGGAGCTAAGGGATAAGGAGGAAAAAGTTAGTGGAAGATCCTGGGAAAGATAAGCATAGAGAACAGCAAGTGCAAAGGCCCTGAGGCAGCAAAGAGTTTAGAATGTTTAAGGAACTCAGAGAGTTTCTGTGGCTAAAGGAGGAGAAGAGTGTGACAGTGTAGAGGTGACAGGGAGGCAGGGCCACATCCACATGGAACCCAGGAGGCCTTGTTAGGGGTTTGGATTCTGGTTCATACCTAATGGGAGGGTTTTAGGTAAAGAAGTGATATGAAGTTCAGATTGTGAAATCCCTTGGATTTCCACCATCCCTTGTCATAGCACTCATGGGACACTTGGTGTAACTGCCTGGTTACTTGTCCACCCTCTCCACGTCCACCCCACTCAAATGTGAGCTTCTTGAAAGAAGGTTCTGTGAAGTTCATCGTTGAATCTCTAGCATCTAGTCTAGTGCCTGACATTTCCTAGGTACCTAGGAAATACTTATTAAATTAAATCAAATATCAAAAGTTGACCAAAAAGCTGAAGGAGCAGATGCCAAATACCAAAGCAAACAGACACACAGGATTGAACAGGTTCAAGGCAGAAGCTGGCCCGGGAGCGGTGGCTCACGCCTGTGATCTTAGCACTCTGGGAGGCCGAGGCCTGAGGATCACTTGAGGCCAGAAGTGGGAGACCAGACTGAGCAAGGGCAGACCCCATCTATACAAAAAACAGAAAAAATTTGCCAGGTTTGGTGACACACACCTGTAGTCCCAGCTACAGGGGAGGCTGAGGCAGGAGGATCGCTTGAACCCAGGAGTTTGAGGTTGCCGTGAGCTGTGATGACACCACTGCATGCTAGCCAGGGGGACAGAGCAAGACTCTATCTCAGCAAAAAAAAAAGCAGAAGCTGATCGCTTCGAGATGGGATAGTCAGGGAAGACTGCCTGGGAGAGGAGGCCTCGAGTCAGAGACCTGGAGGATGAGTAGGGTGGAGGCGGGGACAGGGGAGGGGAATCTCAGCGGATGAAACCATGTGTCCAAAGATTGCTGGCTCTTACAGAATAAACCTGGAAAGTCTTAATTTCACTGAGCTCCCAAAGCCAAGTAGATTGAAAATACACACAATAGAGAATTCTGGGAGAACTGAGCTCCCTCTAGCATGGAGATGTCTCTCTGTCTGCTCAGTTGGCTGTGCATGCCCTGGGGATTCAGAAAAGAGCCTCCCATTCCATCAGCTGGTAATTCTCATTCTCGGTGTGACAGCAAAACCACCGACTGGTCCCATCCCTCGAAACGTCCCAATATTTCCTGATAGACACTTCTGTTGTCTTATGTGCAATAGAATTGTAATCACCTGTATTTAAAACTAATGGATTTGAAATAACCTGCAGGCTTCCACTTTAATGAGAGTTAGATTAATGAAAAAGGACCTTTTGCCTCAGATTGCATGACAACATTTTCAAATTACATTCCTGGAACAGAGAATTCACTTATTCAGAGTAATTGGATGCTGACTTGGGTTAATACGTACAATGTCCTTAAATGAAAATGTTCTATTGTGAGTGGAACTGTATGATACCTGAGGCTTTCTCAATAGATTTGGTCGGACTCTGAGTTAATTATACTGCATGCTATTTTTTGAATGAATTCAAGCATGAATTCTACACGGTAGAGATTGGGATAATTATATTCAATTCTGCTTGGTGCCCCGCTGAAAGAATTGACCTTTTAGATAAAACGAGTCTCCCAAGCAAGAAACCTGAAGAAGGTCTACACAAAGCCGGCAGACGCAGGAGCAGAGAAAGTCTTAAGGAAGAGGGGGGAGGCAGGGCGGGGGGGAGGCCAGCTCGAGGAACGGTAGCATGAGCACGATTGATTTTTTGTCACGGGAAAGCATTTCTGTTTCGTAGCTTGTTTTGTATCCTTGGTACACATAGGTATAATTTAAAACCATTGATTTTACTAAGCTGTTTTCTCATCAGTAACACGGCTAAAAAGTAACAGCTTGAGGAATGAGACACCGACAGAAAGCAAGCTCTGGAGGGTCTCCAGGCGTGCGGCCCCCAGCAGGGGGCGGGGGCGGGCACAGAGGGCAGCCGGGTCCTGACCACCGGGCCGTCGTGCCCGCACCGTGTCCTGGAGCTCAGAGAGCGGGCCGTCGGCACGCCGGGGCGTGAGGCATGGCTCTAGTACTTACTAGCTGTGTGGCCTCAGGCCAGGCGCTTACCCACTCTCTGCCTCAGTTTCCTCATCTGCCAAATGGTGTAAACTGCTGTGTGGATTGACGACGTGAAGCAGCTCGCATCTTGCATGGCGTGTGCCCTGTAACTGTCAGCTACTTTAATTAATACGATTATTATCAGTGGTGAAATCCCTGTCTCCTCCCAGGATCATGAAAGGAAGGTAATCCATTAAGAGGATTAAATCCATCGGAAGGATGAAAAATATTCCTCCCCTTGGGGACAGGAGGAAACCATAAGGAGCAGAACCCCCCGGGCACTGCGTACCAGGGAGGCATCCTTGAAGGAAGCCCCAGGACAGGGGGAGATAACTGAGCCTTGTTTCCTGCCCAGCCTGGGGCCAGCCGGGCATGCTGGCCAGAGGGCAAGCCGCGCTCCCAACTACAGAGACACTCCCCACCCCAGTGGCCTTCTGGAAAGCAGAGGACATCGTTTTGTCTCGTAGGCCCAAGCACCCTTTCACAGCCAACAAGAGGCTTCATTATTCCAAGTGTGTGAACCGGCACCGTGACACACAGGTCTGTCTTTAAGGAGGTCCTGGGCTCCGGCCAACACTGGGAGTAGAAAGATGACTTAATCCCTCCGTGTGAACCTTTACTGTTGGTGAAACTCTCTTTACTGACAGCGTGAACACTGGCCCCACTCGCCGGCCTTGCCGAGGTTACATCCCTCCCTCCCAGCACAGTTCCAGTTCTCCCTTCGGTCCTAACCTAACCGTTTCTGCTGTAGTATACACCCCTCTCATACCATGTGTATTAGCCTCTTGCTGCTTCTGTAACAGATCATCACAAACATAACGGCTTAGAAGGAATCTTTTCTCTCCCAGTTCTGGAGGCCGGGAGTCTGAAATCAGCACCACCGGCCCAAATCAAGATGCTGGCAGGACCACGCCGTCTCTGGGGGCTGGAAGGGAAAACCTGCTCCTGGCTTCTTCCAGCTGTTGCGGCCGCCGTAATCCCTTGGCTTTTGGCTGCATCACTCCAATCTCTGCTTCCGTAGTCGCATGACCTTCTCCTCCTTGTCTGTGCCAGTCTCCCTCTGCCCCTCTCTGACAGGGGTACTTGTGATGGCACTTAGGGTCCACCTTGATAAACAAGGATTATCTCCTTATCTCAAGATCCTTAACATCATCGAATTTGCAACAAAGTTATTGCTATCATGTAAGATAACAAACATCATCAAATTTGCAACAAAGTTATTGCTATCGTGTAAACTAACATTCACGGGGTCCAGGGATTAGGACCTGCTATCTCAGCATCTAGGGCCCGCCATTCTGCCCACTCTGCTGGCTCATGATTTGCAACTGTCCGTCTTCCCTCCACATGTCGGGAGACGTCCCCTGGTCAGCACCTGGCTTTCTCTTCACTCTACCTCTACGGGGAACACGCGCTGACGCTGACTTGGCATGGGTTTCATGGGCTCCTACTCTGCCCGCGCTTTCCTCCCGGGCCCCGTTGTCCATCTTTTAACCACCTCTAAGGAGCTTCTCAGGAAGAGTTCCAAGTCCTCCCTTACCTCCAGTGGTGACACCTGGTTTTGGGTGGCAGATTAGTGGTTTTCCTTTGGGAAACCATCTTCCCCAACTCTGCCCACGTGGTGTGAATGGGACTGACTTTCCCCTCCTTCCTAAAATTGTACCTTGAACAATACACCTTGCTTAAAACTTGCTGGTGGCTTAGTAAATCTCAGTAAGAGGACACAGTGACTGGTGTGGAACCCAGCCTGGCCAATCGGGACGTTTCACTGCCCTCGGCCAGGGTGAGTGCTGCTAGGATGGGCACGTGACCCCGGTCCCATAAGACTCAGACCTGGACTTGTGCTAGAGCTATTGGAAAAAGGGTCTTTTTCTCTGATAGACTTGATGTTAGGAGGATATGAGCTCACAGCTGCCGTGCACTACCACACGGCGGATCTGCCAGAGAACACAGCTAACAAGCGGAAGAGAGAACCAAAGCACGGAGGAGAAATCCAAGATCCAATAACCAGCTTTTGAATTCCTGGATTCAGCATGCCTCTAATTCTATCTAACCTTGACACTTTAGTTTCATGAACCATACCTCCCCCTTTTTAATTTAAGTTAGTCTGCATTGGGCTTCTGTCAAATTACGAGAGTTCTTACTACCAACACACTTAACATGCAGCTACCTGCTAAGATTCGACTGCTTGGGTCTAAGCAGAAGACCCAGTCAACGCCATACAGTGTCTAAAGTGAGGCTCCATCCTCCATTTCAAGGGTTCTCCCCTTGAGTGGGGGAGCCAGGGACTCAGAAAACCATGGAGTCATGCTTCCAGCTTATCTAATGTATGATGGTTTTTCTTATGGCTTTAGTAGCTTCTTCACTCTGACCTTGAGATCTTTTTCTACTGTACATGAGACAGCCACCTCTACCTTAGCTCTCCTGATACAGTTGAATTTCTTCTCTGTATGTCCGGGTGATCAATCAACATTGTTAAAATCACTCTGATTAATTAAAGTCAGAGGAACTTCAATTCTGGCTCCAAGAGGGCTGGTTTGGCCTGGAGAAACTTGGAATTCACTGCTTTATGGAATTGTCCAAGTACAGGGACATATTCCTTCTCTGCTAGTGTCATACAAATGTAAAGTACAACAAGCTGCTCTCTTTGTCTTTTAGGATGTCCAGAATGGCCTCAGGACCTGCCAGGAACTCTGAGGGCTGACATTGTGGGGAAAGCTCAAGTTCTCGTATTCTCTTCCCAGCCCTGACCACTAGCCACCTTCTGAGTTTGGACGATCCCTCCACCTGCTCTGAGGTTGACTCCTCATTTCCTAAACAGGTGTGGTTTGCACTGGGTCAAGTCTCGTATCTATGTCTCATTATTCCCACTACACTCTGGGCGACCCTAAACACGGCCTCAGAATCCTTCTCAACACCAAGCTACATGGTTTTTAAGTTTCTCCTAAGCCTTAACATTTTATGATTTTTTGAAGATTTCCAGGGCAAAAAACTGACACTTTCACTAGATGTACGTTTCGAATCTTAATTCTGGAACTTTCCTTCTATTTCATTAGTAGTTGTGATCCCTTTGCCCAGAGATGTGGCAGGAATAGGGACCTTGTGTCCTGTTTCCAGATGCAGGGGTGTCAGCAGCATTCCTCAATATCATGAGATGGTAGCTGCTCTCTTAATAGCAGACAGATATTCCCATAGCTCCATGGAGATTTGGAGGCAAAAAGACTCCAGCAATTAATTCCATTATGCAGTTAATATAATCAGCTGGATTTATGTATGAGGTCTATCATTCACGACTCAAAATTTTTCATTGTGCTTTTCCCCTCTCTTTCCAAAGGTTCCAGTCCCTTAAATTTGTACATTATCTGTGACTGATATATCATTTATCTAGAGAATACAGTTGTCATTCACTTCATTTAATTAGCTTATGGATTCTAAATTATCTGCTACCATAAAATGCAATTTTATGCTGCAGATTACAAAGGTTTTTAGAAGTTTAATATGCCACTTTTAATTGGTGAAAAGTACCCTAAAGGATTCATAATATTTTTTTACTGCACTTGCATTTAGGCTCAAGAGAGAGAGATTGAAGATGTTTAGTAAGAAATAGGATTTGGGTCAGTGAGACTGGTGATGATTTATTTAGAATAAGGCAAATCTGGAGGGATGAAGTCGTAAATACAGCCATCGGCGGATTGTGTTCGAACAGTGAGACCAGTGAGTTGAAAACTGAACGTCTTCTGGTTCTCATATCCCAGCTCATCATTTTGATGGGCTAACAATGTATTTATGGCATATGGTTCCAAGTTTGCAGCCATGACTAAGAATAGCCTATTTTCTTCTCTGCTTTTCCAACCATTAAATCCATAATCTTTTGTGTGTATGGTATTACCACACCTTCCTTAAATACATTCTTGGCTTTATTGATGCCTGGGCTCAGTTGTACAGCTGGGCGGGTGTTTGCTCAGCAAAAGCTAACGGCTCTTTTTGATCCTTAGACTATGGAAAGGCCATACACAGTGAGGTTACGGTCACAATAAAGAGGCTGGGTTGTTTGGAGCAACTTCAAGGATTCCCATGCTCATCTGTCTTAAGGCACTGCAAGTGAAAGTTTATAAAATGTGACAATGAGCATAAAAAAATCTAGAGCCTTAAACAGGAGGGTGGGAAAGGGGCAAAGGTCAGGAAGTGTGGGTGAGGCCATGAGGTCTCCACTCTGCCCTGGGGTCCTCCCTCTCTCAGGAACCAGCTTCCCATCATCCTGTAAGATCGGCGAGTTATGGAGCCTGAACTCCCACCATGACTTGCGCTTTTAGGTGAAGGTGTTGAAGGTCTCTGTTAAAAGCAAATGTGGAACCATTATTAACTTCTTCTTCTTCTTTTTTTTTTTTTTTTGAGACAGGATCTTGCTTTGTCACCCAGGTAGAGTGCAGTGGCGTTATCCTAGCTCACAGCAACCTCAAACTCCTGGGCTCCATCAATCCTCCCGCCTCAGCCTCCTGAGTACCTGGGACTACAAGTGCACGCCACCACATCCAGCTAATTTTTCTGTTTTTTGTAGAGACGGGGTCTCGCTCTTGCTCAGGCTGGTCTCCAACTCCTGGCCTCAAGTGATCCTCCTGCCTCGGCCTCCCAAAGTGCTAAGATTACAGATGTGAGCCACAGCACCCAGCCCATTATTGACTTTTAACATATTCATAATAATTAATTTCATTGGTTGAGTTTGGCTAGGAGAATCTGATTATAGTCTGGAAGGTTCTCCTGGGGGAAAAGAAAGAGGGGAAGACTTTGGTGTTGGGATAGAGAAAGGGCCAGGGCTTGGGAGGGCCAAGCTA
>CAUYSK010071551.1:0-23131 GCA_963575035.1 Avahi laniger | reverse complement strand
TTCTTTTTTTTTTTTTTTTTTTTTTTTGAGACAGAGTCTCACTGTGTTGCCCGGGCTAGAGTGCCGTGGCGTCATCCTAGCTCACAGCAACCTCAAATTCCTGATCTCAAGCGATCCTCCTGCCTCAGCCTCCCGAGTAGCTGGGACTACAGGCATGTGCCACCATGCCCGCCTAATTTTTTTTCTATATATTTTTAGTTGTCCAATTAATTTCTTTCTATTTTTGGTAGAGATGGGGGTCTTGCTCTTGCTCAGGCTGGTTTCGAACTCCTGAGCTCAAACAATCCGCCCGCCTTGGCCTCCCAGAGAACTAGGATTACAGGCGTGAGCCACCGCGCTGGGCCCAAAAGGCATTTCTATTTTTAGCTCTTTGAGGTATCTTGAAATTATTTTCCACAGGGGTTGTACTAATTTGCAGTCCCACCAGCTGTGTGGGAATGTTCCTATCTCTCCACATCCATGCCAGCATTTCTTGTTTTGGGACTTTTTGATAAAGGCCATTCTCACTGGAGTTGGGTGATATCTCATTGTGGTTTTAAATAAAACTGTGTTAATCAGAATGTTCTGCAATTATGGGAAAATTACTTACAAATATCATTTATGTTTACTTGATAGGAAAAAATGGCATGGCATGATGATAGTTTTTTTATTTCTGTTTTTTTATTTCAGCATAATACAGGGGTACAAATGACAAATGATTAGGTTACATATATTGCCTTTGCCCCACCCAAGTCAGAGCTTCAGGTGTGTCCATCTCCCAGATGGGATGCACCATACCCATTAGGTGTGAATATACCAATCCCTTCTTCCCCCCATCACCTGCCCAATTTAAGTTTCTTTCCTAAGAGAAATAATTCAATTATACCACAAATTAACACCTTTGCAATGGAATTAATCTTGTTACCATGAATGCTGCACCTAGCCAGGTGAATATATTTAGCACTTTCTTTAATATGTAGGTGTGACATATTGTGTTCACATTTACAATATTTGTTTGCTTAGCAATCAAGAAAATGTTAGCATCTTCAATTACTGACATTGAGTATCTCAGAGGCATGTACCATAGATGCCCTCTCCCAAAAGATACAACATAATGATATATGAATAAAATATAAGTTTCTTTGTAACCTGAGGCATCTTACACTTATAGATCAAGGAAATAAGTACTATTGAAAAAATCATATCTAATAACCAAAATTATGATTCCCATTATTCTTATATGGTAGGTGAAACCTGGATGAGGTGGAGGGGAATAAGACAAAAAATGACTAATTGTTCCCACCAAATTGAAATGACCACACAGAAATGGAACGTTATTTAAGAACCCAATTTGAAGTGTACGTGTATGTACTATAACACTATTTGAATAAGGAAGGGTGTGGCCAGGTTGCTCTATTCATAAAACTTTACAGAAACCTTAAGGAATGTAAAGCTCAGATTTTTCTTCTATTATTAATTAAAGCTTAGCTATTCCCTCTTCATTAATAATGAAGTCTTATTGTTATATTAAAAATATATTTCCTACTAAACCAGGAGCTAGCAATGTGCAGCCCATGGACTAAATCCACTCTGTCTCCTGTTTTTGTAAATAGCACTTTATTAAAACAAAGTTAGATGAATTATTTGCTTATTGTTTATGACTGTTTGTTTTTGCACTACAATGGCAGAGTTAGTTGAATAGCTGCAACTGAGTCCACGTGGCATGCCAAGCCTGAAATACTCCCTGGCTCCTTAAAAAAAAAAAGGCTACTGTGCCCTACTCTATTATGACAAATAATTAGTTATATCAAAAGATATATAGAACCCCAAATCTATTTCACTTACTATAGAATATTACATATAATAACATTATATTTTATCAACCAGTGCTGAAAAATAAATAGACCATGAGCATTAACAAAACCCTTAAATCTCTAAAATCTGAAATATTAATTATCATAAATAACTTCATGCTTACAACCAATATTAAATCTCCCATACAGTTACCTAAAGTTTTAAAGGAAGTAGTCAGAAGAAAACAAACAATATGATCTATAAAAAATTACTTGTGTTTACAGTGCTCTGGAAAATTATAGTTTAAAGAATCTAATTAAAGGTAAGACATATTTAACATAAAAAATAATATCAGCACCTTGACCCATCAAACTCTATGGCTATATATTGACATTGCCAATTGTAAAACAACCCCACAGAGAAATTTACAAGGAAAAACATTGTTTTATGACATTAAAATCAAACATTCCCCTAAGCTCAATATATGAGCAAACAATTTTTTGACAGTAATTAGGATTACTTCACCTGCTTCTGAGTCTCAGATTCCTCAATCCAAAAGTGAAGACATTGAGTAATATTTTTCTATGGTTTGCCTTTCAGAGCTAAATTTTTGTGATTTTATTATTTGCTATTCACTATCAATGTTTATAGCAATTCTATCATATATTCACACCATTGTATTCTAAGGCAACATTATGGACTATTCTCTTAAAAAATTGAGGGAAAACATAACAACAAGGTATCATCGAACATGATCAACAGAACAGTATTCCACATACCAATACTAACACTGAACATGAATGGTCCCAATGCCCCAGTGAAAAGATATAGACTGGCTGAATGGATGATAAAACAAAACCAAAGTATATGTTGTATCCAAAAAACATATCTAACTTGTAAGGACTCATACAGACTTGAGGTAAAGGGATGGAAAAAATGTTTCATGCAAATGGAAACCAAAAGTAAGGAGGTGTAGCCATACTCGTATCAGATAAAATATAAATCAACAATGGTAAAGAAAATAGACAAAGGTGGTCATGATGTAATGGTAAAGTAAGCAATTCAATAAGAAGACATAACAATATTAAATATACATTCACCTAACACAGGAGCTCCCAGATTCATAAAACAAACACGACTAGATCTAAGCAAAGAAATAAACAGTAGTGTCATAATTGTCAGGGACTTGGACACCCTACTAACAGAACTGGACAGATCATGGAAGAAGAAAATCAACAAAGAAACATGGGACTTAAATGGGACTCTAGAACAAATGGACCTAACAAACATTTAAAGAACTTTCTACCTGAAAACTACAGAATATACATTCTTCTCATCAGCACATGAGACACTTCCAAGATTGCTCATATCTTGTGTCACAAAACAAGTCTCAGCAAATTCAGAAAAAGTCAAATCATACCACATATATTCTTAGACCACAGAGGAATAAAACTAGAAAGCAATTGAAAGAGAAACTCTCAAATCTACAAAAAGTGATGGAAATTAAACAATCTGCTGTTGAACAATCATTGAGTCAATGATGAAATTAAAATGGAAATCAAAGATTCTTCAAACTTTAAGAAAAATGGGGCACAAGCTTCCAAAATCTATGGAATACAGTAAAAGCAGCCCTAAGGGGAAAGCTCAGAGCCTCATAAGCTTACATAAAAATACAGAAAGATCACAAATTAACAACCTAATGTCACATCACAAGGAACTCGAAAAAGAACAAACCAAACCCAAAGCCAGCAGAAGAAAGGAAATAGCAAAGCTCAGAGCAGAACGAAATGAAATGAAAACCAAAAAAATAATACAAAGTATGAGCAAAACAAAAAGTTGGTTCTTTGAAAAGATAAACAAAATGGATAGAATACAAGCCAGATTAATCAAAAATAGAAGAGAAAGGACTCAAATAAGATCAATCAGAAATGAAAAAGGAGACATTACAACCAATACCACAGAAATACAAAATATCATCCATGAATATTACACATATCTCTATACACACAAACTTTTAATAGAAAACCCAGAGGAAATGGATAAATTCCTGGAAACACATAACCTTTCAAGCCCAAATCAAGAAGAAATAGAAATCCTGAACAGACCAATAATGAGCAGGAAGACTGAAGTAGGAATAAAAAAATCTCCCAACAACAAAAAAGCCCCAGACAAGATGGACTCACAGCTGAATTCATCAGACATTCAAAGAACTGGAACTTGTCCTAGAGAAATTATTCCGTAACACTGAGGAGGAGGGAATCCTCCCTAACAACGTCTATGAAACCAGTATCACCTTGATACAAAACCCAGGAAAGGACACAACAAAAAAAGAACAACTACAGACCAATATCCCTTGTGAACTAGATGAAAAAATCCCCAACAAAGTGCTAGCAAACCAAATTCAACAATACTTTGAAAAGATAATTCACCATAACGAATTGGGTGTCATCCCAGGGATGCAAGGATGATTCAACGTATGCAAAATAATAAATGTGATTCACCACATAAAAAGAAGCAAAAACAAAGACCATATGATGATTTCAATAGATGCAGAAAAAGCATTTGATAAAATCTAGCACCTTTTCATGATAAAAAATCCTCAAAAAACTAGGCATAAATGGAAAATACCTTAAAATTATAAAGCCATATATGACAAAATCATAGCCAACAACATACTGAATGTGGAAAAGTTGAAAGCCTTTCCCCATAAGAACTGGAACAAGACAAGAGTGGCAACTGTCACCAATTCTTTTCAACATAGTATTGGAAGTTCTAGCCAGAGCAATCAGGCAAGAGAAAGAAATGACACTCAAATCAGGAAAGAGGAGGTCAGACTATTCCTGTTTGCCAATGACATGATCTTGTATCTAGAAAACCCCAAATACTCCATCAAAACACTCCTAGAACTCATAAATTATTTACCAAAGTCTCAGGTTACAAAATTAATGTATGCAAATCAGTAGCATTTCCATATTCGAATGAAAGTCAAGTTGAGAGTCAAATCAAGACTCAATACCATTTAAAATAGCTACAAAGAAAATAAAATACCTAGAAATACATTTAACCAAGGAGATTAAAGATCTCTACAAGGAGAACCACAAAACATTGATGAAAGAAATCATAGGTGACACAAACAAATGGGAAAACATCCCTCGCTCATGGATTGACAGAATCAATACCATTGAAATGTCCATATTTTCCAAAGCGATTTAGAGATTATACACAATCCCCATTGAAATACTAACATTATATTTTACGGATCTAGAAAAAATAATCCTAAGCTTTGTTTGGAACCAAAATTGAACCCAAACAGCCAAAACAATCTTAGACAAAAAGAAAAAATCTGGAGGCATCATATTATTTGATTTCAAATTATACTACATGCCTATAGTAACCAAAACAGCATGGTACTTGTATAAATGTAGAGACATACACCAATGGAACAGAATAGAGAACCAAGAAACAAAACCATATTGCTATGACCAACCAATCTCTGACAAAGCAGACAACATATGCTGGGGAAAGGAAGCCCTATTGAATAAATGGTGTTGGGAAAATTGGATAGGCACATGCAGAATGAAACCATATTCAAAAATTAATTTGAGATGAATAAAAGACTTAAATGTAAGGCATGAAATCATAAAAAGTCTAGAAGAAAACATAGGAAAAACTCTTCTACACATCAGCCTAGGCAATTTATGACTAAGATCCCAAAGACAAATAAGGCAACAACACTCATAAATAAATGGGACTTAATATAATTAAGACCTTTTGTTTTACTTATATGGTGAATCATGTTTATTGATTTGCATATGTTGAACCATCGTTGAATCCCTGGGATGAAACTAATTTTATCATAGTGAATTATCTTTTGATGTGTTGTTGAATTTGGTTTGCTAGTATTTTGGGGCGATTTTTGCATCTGTATTCAAAAGGAATATTGGTCTATAGTTGTCTTTTTGTGTGTCTGTCCTTTCCTGGCTTTGGTATCAAAGTGATACTGGCTTCATAGAATTACGGAGGATTCCTTTCTTCTGGATGTTATGGAATAATTTCCTTAAGATAGGTACCGGTTCTTCTTTGTAGATCTGGTAGAATTCAGCTGTGAATCCATTTGTCTGGACATTTTTTGCTATTGGAAGACTTTTTATTACTGCTTCAATCTCATTGCTCATTATCAGTCTGTTCAGGATTTCTATTTATTCTTGATTCAGGGTTGAGAGGTTGTGTGTTTCAAGGAATTTATCCATTTCCTCTAGGTTTTATATTAATAGTTCATGTGTATACAAATATTTGTAGTATTCATGGATGATATTTTGTATTTCTGTGGTATTGGTTGTAATGTCTCCTTTTTCATTTTTTATTGATCTTATTTGAGTGCTTTCTCTTCTGTTTTTGGTTAATCTGGTATATGGTCTATCAATTTTGTTTACCTTTTCGAAGAACCAACTTTTTGTTTCATTGATCCTTTGTATTGGTTTTTGTTTTTGGTTTCCATTTCATTTAGGGATTTAATTAAATTAAAATGCGTCTGCACAGCAAAGAAAGTAATCAACAGAGTGTATAAAAATGTTTCTGCACAAAAGAATGAATAGAGAGCTTATAGAATGGGAGAAAATATTCATAAACTATACTTCTGACAAAAGACTAATATCCATAATCTACAAAGAACTCAAACAAAGCAAGAAAAAACAACCCTATCAAAAACTGGACTAAAGACATGAACAGAGGTTTTTTTAAAAGAAGATACCACCATCAAATTGCTACTAAGTGGTCAACACTAAGGTGCTTAAATCGTAGTAATATTCACTGGGTGTTGGGGGTTGGGGGTGGGTAAACTCTGAACTCATGGATGTGGTGAGCATTATATGGGAGAAGGACACACCTCTAGCCCTGGCTTGGGTGAGGCAAAGTCATAACTTGTAACCAAAATGTTTGTATCCCCATAATATCCCAAAATAAAAAAAAAGATAGACAAATGGCCAAAAACGTATGTAAAATTGTTCAACATCACTAATCATAAGGGAAATGCAAATTAAAATGAGGTACCAACTTACCCCTATCAGAATGGTCATTATTAAAAAGTAAAAAAAAAAATTAAATAGATATTGATGTGGATGCAGAGAGAAAGGAATGCTTATACACTGTTGGTAGGACTGCACATTTGTACAAAACTCTATGAAAAAGAGTACAGAGATTCCTCAAAGAAATAAATGTAGACCTGCCATTCAATCCAGGAATTTTACCACTGGGTATCTAGCCAAAGTAATAAGAAGTCATTTTATAAAAAAGACACTTGAACTTGAATGTTTATCACAGCACAATTCACAATTACATAGATGTGGAATCAACCTAAGTGCCCATCAATTCATGAGTGTATAAAGAAAATGTGATATATATACACCATGTAATACAATTCAGCCATAAAAAGGAATGAAATAATGTCTTTTGCAGCAACTTGGATGAAACTGGAGACCATTATCCTAAGTGAAATATCTCAGGAATGAAAAACCAAACACCATATGTTCTCACTAATAAATGGGAGCTAAACGATGGTACACACAGGTACATAGTAATATAAAGGAGATTAGAAACCAAGAAGTGGGGAGCGTGGGTGAGTGAGGGATAAAAACTTACCTATTTGGTACAATCAACACTATTCTAGTGACATGCACACTAAAAGCCCTGACATAAGCATTATACAATATATCCAAGTAACAAAAACATTTGTACCCTGTTAATATTTTGAAATAAAAAATAAAATTGATGATAAAGTAAAACAATAAGACTATGACTAGCATCACTTAAAAAGTATAATGTGCTTATCTTTTAAAATAAAATCATAAATAATAAAATATAAAATAGATCAGTGAAACAATCAATGAAAATATATGATGCACTCTCACAATCTAGTATGTAAAAACAATATCAAGAAACAATTATACATGCTACATAATTGCAAGGAAGTGAAAAAATCTTTCCCATTGCTACATTCTACCTCAGCCTCCTAAAATTTTTTCTTAAGTTGGGTTGAAAATAAGCTAGCATCAGGCTTCATAGCATAGAAATGGGATCAATGCAGTCCTCAATATTTTCAAGAAAGTAGTGTAGGGTGGACATCTATTGCTAGGTTTTCTTATTTTCCCAGCACACCTACTTACCTCATTTGTTTCTCTCTCCTAAAGGACCAAGAAGACATCACACTTATGATGGTTTTTATTGTTCAGGAAAGGAACACATGAACCCTCAACTAAAATGGGTTAAAAAAAGACTATGAAAGATCAGACGGCAAATTTTAAAGAAATGATAATTTTTTCCACAATTTTCATTCCTGGTGGTTCAATGAATATACACTGTCATGTAGTCATATAATAGTGATTCTTTGAACAAAAATTATAGATGGAATGTTTTTAATAAAAGCTCATGAAAAATATAAATTCTGTGGAAAAATAGCTGTGGGAAACTCTAGTTATGGTTGATAAAAGGACAGTTGTGAGTTAACACTTTCTAAGTAGAAAATTCTCTATTCCTATGACCATTAGTCACCTACATGCTTGGGTCCAAAATATTGTTAATGAGAAAGAAAAATTTCCATTCCATAAATAAAAAGAATTTAAGCATTCTTGGGGGACCTAATGCAACTAATTTATAAATAATTGAAGTCAAGATATTTCCTGAGAGTGAGTCTAATAAGAGCAAAGTAGAAAAGAAAGGCTATATTTGAATGAGAGAATTATGAATTATTAAAGATAGTGATTGGATAGGAAGATTATGGACATATTTCTTCTCTTTTACAATTTTTCCTAGGAACGACTGGCTACCAAGATGAGCTAGAGACATTTCTCAGGTTGATAAAATGCATAATTGTGAAAAAAATCCCATGGAATTTTCCCCTCAAAATGCCAACCCAAATGTAAAAGACTCGAGGTTCATCAGTGGCAATGGTGACGGGTGGAGAGGAAGAGGTATGTCAGCAAAGCCGTAGGAATGTGAATATTGAGAAAGTTGCCCTTCCTATTTCTCTAACAAAAATCTGTATTCTTTCCTTTGTTCTTGACTCATCCTCTTTTCCCAAATATATAACTCCCTACTTCTCAAGGGAAGCCATTCAAGAGTTACCCCAAGGTTTAAGAAATATTGGCTGGCAAAGATTCTGCCTTTTTCTGAGTCTGTGTTAATGAATCAGGTGAAGCAATGACTCAAGGAGTACAGAGGCAAGGGCCAAGAAATTTAAGAAAATTACTCCTACAGGTGATACTTAAAATACCTGGGTGCACCTGTATAAAAATATGTTTAATGTAATAAGATGTAAATTCCATACTGCCAGTGGCACAAAGCAGACAAAACTTCTTCCTTTCAATTATCTTTTAAACAACATGCTCATTTTTAAAGATATTTTCTCCTTAAAGGACATATTTTTGTTTACTAAAAAAAAATGATTTCACTCTGGGCCCGATGACCTAGAGAGACGTTCCTTCCCATCTATGGGCCTTTAAAAATACCTCAAAGTTAGTCTGTGTTGGTGGGATTTCCAAAAAGGCATAACCTAAATCAAATATTTTATTTCAAAGTTATTCCCTGGAAACTCCTTAGGAGATAGGGAAGTAAAACAAGGAAGGGAGGATGCCATAAATGGTACATTAATAAGGTAGCTACTTATTGAGTTGAGAGCACAAAAACTTCCATTTACTGCCTGCAAAAATTTAGACTGCCATGACAGAAATCTTTGAAAGCCGTTCAGCATGCCAATTGGATTTCCCTGTGGCAATATCACATGGCATGGAGAGACAGAGGTCAGGTACAATCTTTTACAGAATGTACTGACGTTTCTACACTGTATGAGAGGCATGCACCCATTTAGAAAATTTGTTGCTTATTAAGTTTCCCACTGACATCTCTTGGCCTCACAGGTAATTTCCAGTGCAAGGCAATTTCTGAGCTGTGCATTTAGTGCACAGAAGAAGGTTATTGTTCTGTATCATGGTCCATTGCTTAATGCAATCTTCCAACAGCCAGAAGAATGTTTTTCTCCCCTACTGGGTCTTTCAGATGAGATACTTTCCCAGCATTACTGTTATTGTCTCTGTAAACTGATTTTCCATCAGAGTTAGAACTTTGGAGAAAACAAGTTTTAGCTTTTTCCTAAGAAATGAATCTCACTGGTGATATTAACAAGTTCAACTCAGATAAAACACTTTGTTCTTATTGCTCCAAATATGGGTCATTTGTGGTAACTGGAAACATATTTTCTCCACAGTTCGAAGACTTCTTTTTGGAATTACAAATATTTTTACAGCAGGTTTATTAATATTTTAGTTGCTAAAAACATGAATTTTATTTCAGCATTGTTTTAGGAATGAAAAACAGTTAATTCTCCTTTATCATTTGTGAATCTTATAAAAAGCTAACCTCTGGTGAAGATCTTTGTGATTTGTGATCATTTTAAAACTTCCGAGTTGTGACATTCAGTATATCTATGAAAATGAAATATCTTCTGCTGTTCACTTCCTGCCAGGATTTCCTAAGAACAAGGATATTTTATTGCATAACTGTAGTACAGTTATCAACTTCAGATTAAAAAACTGAGACATACAAAGATTAAACAAATTGTTCAAGGTCACAAAGTTGTCTTATCTGTAAAAAGAGGATAATATTGGAACTTCATAAGTTTGTTATGAATTTTGTTATGAGTTAATATTTATGAAGCACTGACAGAATAAAGTCTATATATTTGCTCTTTTAAAATTAAATAAATAAATATCTAACTAGACCAGCCTCATTTTTTCTCCTTATGTTTTGACATTTTTGTGCTCTCCATTCACGTTAGACACAAAAAGAAGCTACCGATTCTTTCGCAAAGATGTTGTATAAGTAAAAAGGCATTCATTTTTATATAAGATATATGCTTTATGACATCATTAAAAAACCTTCCATGGTAATAATCTTGAGGTGTTGGTTGGTGTGCTCAGTTGAAATGTGAATACCACCCTTATGTAAGCAGCCAGCTTTGTGAAAGGGAGCTTTCTAGATTCTGATTCACATTCTGTACCTTTATATGCAATCAGGTGCTTTAATGGAAAAACACTAGAAGATGACCTTGGAATAGTCCCATTCAGTCATTAGTTGGCTTTAGGATATCAATAATTTCCTATTTCTGTCAATTTCTGAAGATATTAAAGAACTCTGCAAATTACCTATAAAATGAGCTGACGAGTTCACAAGGATCACTTTTTTCTTTAATATTCTAAGTTTTTGTACCTGTAAGTTTTTTTGTGTTTTGGTTTGTGTTGTTTTGGTCTCTGTATTAGTAATTTCAGGCTAGCATAACAAAATACTACAGACTAAAAACAACATAAATTTCTCTCTCACAGTTATAGAGTCTGGAAAGTCTAAGATCAAGGTGCCAACAAGGTAGATTTCATTCCGAGACATCTTCTCTTGGCTTGTGTTCATATGAGCTTTTCTTTGTGTGCTTGGGTAAATAAAGAAAGCAAACTCTCTGGTGTTTCTCCTTGGGGCCTTAATTCTATCATGAGGGTCCTACCTTCAGAATCTCATCTAACCGTAATTACCTTTCAAAGGCCTCACGTCCAAATATCATCACATTAGGGGGGATGGCTTCAACATACGAATTTGAAGGGAACAAAAGCATTTGACACATAACAATCTCTTATATGATTTATTCTTGAGCCAATTTACAAGCCTCTTCTTCCCCCTTTTCTTTTCCATTTTTTTTATTTGAGCATATTATGGGGGTACAAATGTTTAGGTTACATATATTGCCTTTGCCCCACCCGAGTCAGAGCTTCAAGCATGTCCATTCCCCAGATGGTGAGCACCACACCCATTAGGTGTCAATATACCCATCCCCTCCTCCCCCCTCCCACCTGCCTAACACCTGATGAATGTTACTACTATATGTGCACTTAAGTGCTGATTAGTTAATACCAATTTGATGGTGAGTACATGTGGTGCTTGTTTCTTCATTCTTGGGATACTTCACTTAGTAGAATGGGTTCCAGCTCTATCCAGGATATTACAAGAGGTGCTAGATCACCATTGTTTTTTGTGACTGAGTAGAACCCCATGGTATACATATGCCACATTTTATTAACCCACTCATGTATTGATGAGCACTTGGGTTGTTTCCACATCTTTGTAATTGTGAATTGTGCTGCTATAAACATTCTAGTGCAGATGTCTTTTTTATAGAATGTCTTTTGTTCCTTTGGGTAGATGCCCAGTAATGGGATTGCTGGATCAAATGGTAGTTCTACATGTAGCTCTTTGAGGTATATCCATATGACTTTTCAGAGGTTGCACTAGTTTTTAGTCCTATCAGCAGTGTATGAGTGTTCCTGTCTCTCTGCATCCATGCCAACACTTATTGTTTTTGGACTTTTTGATAAAGGCCATTCTCACTGGAAATAAGTGACATTGTGGTTTTGATATGCATTTCCCTGATGATTAGAGATGTTGAGCTCTAATAAGCTCCATTAGAAATGAAAAAGAAGAAATTACAACCGATGCCACAGAAATAAAAAATATCATTTATGAATACTACGAAAACCTTTATGCACATAAACTTGAAAATGTGGAAGAAAGGGAAAAATTCTTAGAAACACACAGCCTGCCTAGGCTCAATCAGGAAGAAATAGAATTCCTGAACAGACAAATATCAAGTAACAAAATTCAAGCATCAATAGAAACCTTCTTAAAAAGAAAAGTCCCGGACCAGATGCTTTCACACCCGAATTTTACCAGACCCACAAAGAAGAAGTGGTACCTATCCTGCAGAAATGATTCCACAACATCGAGAAGGAAGCAATCCTCCCCAACTCATTTTATGAATCCAACGTAACCCTGATACCAAAACCAGGAAAGGACACAACAAAAAAAGAAAACTACAGACCAATATCTCTTATGAATATAGATGCAAAGATTCTCAAAAAAATCATAGGAAACCGAACTCAGGTGCTTATCAAAAAAATAATCCATCATGACCAAGTTGGCTTCATTCCAGAAATGCTGGGATGGTTCAACATATGCAAATCTATAAATGTAATTCACCACATAAATAGAAGCAAAAACAAAGATCATATGATCCTCTCAATAGACGCAGAAAAAGCATTTGACAAAATTCAGTACCCTTTTATGATAATAATGCTTAACAAAATAGGCATAGATGGGACTTACCTAAAAATGATACAAGCCATTTATGACAAACCCACAGCCAACATCATACTGAATGGGGAAAAATTAAAAGCATTCCTGCTTAGAACTGGAACCAGACAAGGTTGCCCTCTATGACCGCTTTTATTCAACATAGTGCTGGAAGTCCTAGCCAGGGCAATCAGACAAGAGAAGGAAATCAAGGGTACCCAAATGGCAGCACAATAGGACAAACTATCACTCTTTCCTGATGGTATGATTTTATATCCAGAAAACTGCAAAGATTCTGCCATGAGACAACTGGAATTGGGAAACGAATTCCCTCCTTTTTTCAATCAGTTCAAATTTACAACTCAATGGACTTGATAAGACCTGGCTTTTGATGAGGAACTCTGATCTCTTAGCCACCTGGTATCCAAGTACTCAGTCTTTACAAGGGTTAAGTAGCATGCAAGGAGCTTTTTTCCTGTTTTTGGAAGAATAGATCTTTGTTGGGTAGAGTATAGCTTATTTTCAGAACTCTAGGGATCTGTTCTGCAAGTCTCCTATTGGGCCTTGCCAGAGACTCCACACAGAATTATCCACACTGGATACCTCTAGCATTATCAAATCTCAGCCATTTGACTCAAGTGTTAGTGCACCTTGTAACATGAACTAGACAAATGGTTTCAACTCAAAACAGATATATGAGTCATCAGATATACAGATAGCAGCCTTATGAGTCATCAGATATGTGCATAACAGCAGTTCCCAAGTGAAGTACATGCACTGAAGCAGCAAACAATATATGGTCTTTTATCTTTAATATCTAGGATACACAGAATGTTGGATTGGCCCATTTCGCCATCAGTCTCTCTGACCCACATGTGGAATCTTTAGCTCTGCCATATTAAATGTTGTATGTTCCAGAGGGGGAATAATCTGACAGGTGCATGTTACACATTCCACTGAATTGAAAGGTGCAAGTACCACTTGTCCATTTTGGATATTGTATCATCAGGAAATAATGTCATTGTCAATTGTATCAGTGGGAAAGGAGACAAAGAGTTACTGAATTTGGTGATGGAAAATACTTTGATTACTCTGAAGAGTAAGGATGCTACTGCACAAGGCGTGTAGGGGAGAGTGTATCTTACAGCCAGGGGTTTGAAGTGTATCTTTATGCTTCTTTACCAAAAGATTAATATAAATAGGCAATTTTTGTAGCACCAGCTGAACAGGGGAAAAGTTAAAAAGGATTTAGACATCTAGGGAATGAAGTTCTAGTTCACCCTACCATTCAAGCAACCCAGATGATACTCAGTGCTTGCTCATGATGATGGAAATTTGGAGTTCTGGTAAAGGGGAAGATGATGGATAATTATTACATCCTCAAAACCAGGAAAAGCAGCAATCATGAAAGTATTGAGAACTTTACAGGAGATAACAACTGGTAAAGATGGCATTGTCACTTTCACTTTCAGTGTGCAAGTAGAATGAGGAGGTACGATTGTTAACCCAATTTATGTACTTCTCCAGATTTTCTTGGAGCAATATGCCCCCACCACTACCATCTAAAGACTTGCCCACCTTCTTAATGGAAAGCTTTATCCATTACTTTCACAGAGATATCTCCTGACACTTCCAGCTCTCCCTGCCTTCCTTGGTGATACCGGGCTTTCACATGGTCTCAGAGCAGTACCCATCATAGCCCAGACATCCAAGTTCTACAACCCATGGAAGCTATTGTTACCCCACCCTTTCTTGGTTTAGATGATGTCTTTCATCATGGATGGAAGGATTTGATTTTCCTCTTGGTTGTTTGGAGAAGCTCAGTAACACAGCCTACAGGTTTTAGGAGTTAGTGTTCTGAGCGGCAAGCTTGGATTGGCATGATGCAGCACATGAGAAGGTTTTGTTAGACAAATCCTACTCATTTTCTTCTTTGTTATACATATTCTTCTGAGGTGTGATGACTCCATATAGCCTCTCAGCGGATGGCCAATGTGATCAATTAAAAAGCTGCCTTTTCTTATGAAATTGTGACCAGCTTGATAATACAGTGTGTTACATTTATTTTTATTTCTTTTAGTGTATGCTTTCTTTTTTGTCTCAGCTCGTCCCCTCTTTCACCACTTACTTTCCTAAGATTTCACACTGCCCCCTAAATAAAACATTATATTTTAAGCTTTGCTGTGAGCTCTGTTTTTTTAAAGGAACTTGGACTAAGATAAGGATGTTTAATAATTCTGCACATGCATGCAGTAGATTGTTTATAAGAGAGAATCCTGAGAAGATGAGGGAAATTTCTTGTCATGGAAAGCAACAGGAGGTCAATTGTAAGGAAAATCACAAAGAGAAATGAGGTGAGATGCATGAAACAAAAGATGAAGAAAACAGAAATGTGAGCAACATGAAGGAGGAAAATTATTCACCAGATTTAAGCATTAAGCTTCCCTTGAGATATTTTTTAGGGGCAAGGAAGGGTAATGAGTTTAGAATATGAAATGGAGAGTATCATTGTTGACAGAAAGAGAGCAAATATAAACTCCCAGAAGAGATCAGGCTGCTGGGAATCTGCCTTCCTTCTTGTCTTTGCAGCTTTTTAAAAAAAATAACATGCAGATATTCATATTAAGACCAATATTACTCTAAGGTGAAATAAAACAAAAGCATAAGTGTGACCTTGGCTATTTATTGTAGAGTGGACAAGAAACTAATGAAAGTCAAAGAATATTAAAAGTATTGTGCAGGTCTTGTGGTACAGGATCCTTTAGAGGTTTTTAAAGTAAGTCTGTTTAGATCCTGGTTTAGGGACCACTGCAGATAATTTTCAAAATGTATTCTTTAGGGCTTAATTAAGTTAAAACATTCTCTTAGACCAGAATACAAATGTCAATTTCTATATCTTCTATATCAGTGGTTCTCAAACTTCAGTATGTTTCCAAATAATGGAATTGTTAAACCACAGCTTGCTGGATGCCACATTCAAAGTTTCTAATTTAGTGGTTCTGAGGCAGTGCTGATAATTTGAAATTCTAAAAAGTTTCTAGTAGATACTTATGTTACCAGGGGACATAATTTTGAATAAATGTTATTATATCTAAGTCAAAGATATAATTTTAAGATCTGTGATTGCAAGGAAAAAAGTAAGGAATTCTGTTACTAAATATCCATTGGAAACTGTTTGAAGAACAAATTTGAAGTTTAGAGTGAGGACTGTCCTAGGGAGATTTACACTGGAGTGCTAAAAATAATTTCACATTTAATTTCTTTGAACATTTGATAGTTAATTTTTTTAAATAGGAATTTTATAAATAGCAGTGGCATTATTATTCTGCATGTAAGTGAGTCTATCCTATAGCAACTTTTCTACTAAATAGCATAAATTAAACCTTTCTGGGAAATGATCTGGATGGATTAACTGAGCTATCTTTTGACTTCCTTCTGTTCTGTAAAAGGAGAGAAACTCTGAAACATCCATATACCTCTTATCTTTCTTTTTCCTTAAGACAAACTTGATGGTTTCAAACATTTCTCTGAATATTTGTTTTAAAAAGAATCGAAGAGGCATTGAAAAATTTCTGTTTGAAATGATAAAATGAAAGCAGCTATACCATAGGGTAGAGTTTATCTTAAAACATAGGCTACATAGGTTATGAGATGAACAGCTCTTTTTCTCTATAATTCAAAGAAACTGGGTAAAAAGGGATTGGACCAGTGGTTTGTATCTAGGCTGCATATTAGAGCTTTATAAAAACTCCAAAACTCTGGCCTCACCCC
Source organism: Avahi laniger (assembly GCA_963575035.1). NCBI lineage: Eukaryota > Metazoa > Chordata > Mammalia > Primates > Indriidae > Avahi > Avahi laniger. The sequence goes on along the minus strand of CAUYSK010071551.1, from coordinate 6,424 downwards.
AGATCAATTAATCAATTGATGTGAAGTGCGTTTTAAAAGGTCTAATGTACAGCCAAGATACAAACCTGGGGTGAGATTCAGGCATTGGTGTTTTTGAAGCTCCTGGGTGATTTATATGAGCAGACAGATTGAGAATCAGTGGTCTGAAGAGAAAACAAGTCATTCTCTCACAGAAAGTGTTATTTAGCCTGTTTCTAGCAATACTAAAATGCCATTTTGCATGAAGTAAGGCAATCTTTAACCCTTTCTGAAAAGCAAATTTGTGTTTTCTTAAATTTAAACAGTTTCACTACATTTATTGAGACACTTGGAAAGGCTGAAAATATATTTTCATTTCTGTAATGAAATTCATGATAGAATGTAATCAAAAACATTAGAGTCTTTATTCATTTCAAAATGAAGAATAGAGAAATTAAATATTGGTCTGTGCCTTTTAAAAACTGATACCCATAGGCAGTGGAAAGATATGTTTGAGAGGCTGAGATTTGGAAATGGTGAAAGACTCTGTATTTCGGCTTGTAGAAATTCCTTGGGATCAAAGTATTAGAGAAGTAATGGAAGAAAAGTCATGAGAAAGAGCTCAGTGGAGCCTTGGAAGACCCTTGAACAGACTGTCCAATTAGGAGTGAATGACAGTGCATCAAATGGCCACAATTTGGGGCATTGTTTAATTACACAGGAACCCTCAGAGTTGAGTAATAAGCACCCACTGCACAACCCCACTTTTGAGGCATATTACATTGCCTGGGCTCTGGGGATAAGCAAACATCTATGGAGAGCTCCCTTTCACAATAGCCATCACTTCATCAAGAGACCTCCAAACACATTCATGCTCTTAGTCATCTTGTGGTTCACATCCAGATTCCTTGCTATGAATACTCCTACACTTCTATTGAAACCTCTCAGAAATCTATTGTCTTAGACAGAGAAAACTTACTTAATTGAGAGGTTGTAGTGACAGTAGAGAGAGCTCAGCATCTATACTTCAAGCCATGTATGATATATGAAGGCAGCTTAAGAAACCTCTGAAACCAGGCAAAAATCAAAGCATTATCCTTATTATATATCCTTTGCAACCCCTCCACCTTCCAAAGAAAGCAGAACTGAGGTGAATTATTGGTTAGATGATACATGGGAGATTTTCTGAGTGAAAGGACACAAATTTGAGAATCTTAATTTATGCCAAATGTTAGACTACTCCAAAAAAAAAAACAAAAAAAAGAGAGAGAGAGAGAGAGAGGTATGGGGAAAGATCAGTGCTGGGCGATTGGGGATGGGAACATGACTGGAGCCAGTGTGGCTGGTGAGGCTGCCTAGAAGGAACTGTGGTGGCCCAGGGTTGGTGATGTGGCTGGCTTCCAAAAAGGAGAATTATACCAGAAACAGAGATATTTAATGATATAAAAGACACAATTTCCCAAATGTCCTACCATTTTAGGCAGTGTTGAGCTCTCCCCTCTTTTTCTTCACAGCAAAACCTAATTTTCATAAAGGACTTCATCAGCCATTAATACTTGGTGGGTATCGAATTTCAAAATGTTGGCTCTCTAAAGAGTATGCATTTCCATGGCTACCTCAAAATTACAAAAGGAAAGCTTCATCTGCTTTAAAGCAATTTAAGTTGCCAATATGCATTATGAATGAATTTTGAAAGGACAAAGAAAATTTTCCCAAATTATATCACCTAGGAAGATTTATGGTTTACTTTTTAAAAAGAAACAATATTGCTATGTAAAGAAGACCCACATCCCCAAGATTATATGTAGAAAAGATGACAGAGAGGAAAAATAGAGGAGAGTAAAATGGTAAGACTGCTATCATGTCAATTAAAATCTACGATAAATGTAAGCTTAAGAAAGAAAGGTGAAGGAGAAAAAAAAATCACTCTGAATCATATTTTCAATAAGTAGAATAAGAAAAGAGATGGGTTGGTGTTATAATAGATCACAAAAAGGAAAAAAAAAACCTCTCATCTCATGTTATTTATGTTTTATTTCTCCATCAAGTAGAATGATTTTTAAAAAGAAAATTGAAGAACAAACAGATGCATTAAAGCGAAAGTCCAGGCCATAAGTTGGCAAAGTGTTTCAAGGAGAACAGTTCCTAGTTGAGAGGAATATGTTTTCAGAGTGCTTGATGGTTCATTCCAAATATAGTCTTTTTGATGTGAAGTGAAATCTAGGCAGACAGTCTGCCTTTTCTTCTCCTGGTGCTGTAGACCAAGTTGTCAGATTAAAAAAGTATCTACAGCTTCAAAACTGTGGGAATTATTTTCAAAATCAAATTTATTTATTACAAAAATTTACTCTCTAGAGTAATAATATATAATGAGGTTATCAAAAAAGTTTTAAGAATCAGAAAGATCTGAAAGTTTGCCAGAAGGTCGGATATGTGTACATACATTTCTACTTTTCAGTTTGGAAAAGAGAACGAATTATATAATCTATAGTCCTGTTAGAGTGATATCATTAGAAAGCCAGAAATTATTATGGCTTATTAATAAGATTTTTAAAAACTGTACTTTTAAAATGAGCCCTAACCATGAAGATCTTACATAGGGTCACAAAGAATAAATTAGGAAAAGCCAAATTTATTTGTTTTTTTTGAAAGAATAATTAGACTAATGAAATGCATAATGTATAATATATCTAGATTTCAAGAAAAAATTAGAAAGGTCTATTATCTTCCTAAGGAAAAAAGGAATAGGAAATCTATTGCTAAGTGATCATACATTACTAAAACTCTGCTTAAAAACAAGGTGCATGGACAGGGTAGAAATCCATCATGGCAATATTTTCACAGGCCACTGTCTTCATCACTACCCTTTTCATTTATATCAGTGTTTCGGGTGAACTCTTAAAAGGTTTCTTACTTTGGTGTATATATCATAATAATTTGTGTGATATAGATTACATTCAATGAAAGAACAAAAATACAAAATGACCTTAGTTGAAAAGGTGAAATGAGTCTAATACAGTCATATTTTATTTATTTTTTGATGCTACAGAGAAACAGGTCATATTCATGATAAGAATTGTGTAAGAATAAAATGAATTGCCCCGAGAAGTAGTGAGTGAGTTTTCTTGCATTTGTTGGAGTGTAATTTGATTAAACCCAGACAGTGGTTACAAATAGAAATCATGGAGTAACCACATGGCTTACCTATCAGACTTTACGGTGTATTCCAAGTCTAAGAATATTGAATATTTCTGAAATTCTCACTATGAGAAGGTCATTATTTCCAGCCCTATAGTGGATTCAAACTAGTATAGAGCCTTGGCTCTTAAATATCTCCTGTTTAAGCTGTTCTATCAACATATCCTGTCAGCTCTACCTTCAGAAAATATCTAGATTTGGACCATGTCTCAGCATCTCCACATTCAACACCTTGATCTAAGCTCATCTCTGGTCTGGATTCCTGAATTCCTGTGTCTCTGTGTGTGATCAGAGCTCCCTACTTCTCTCCTGCCCGCTTCAGTCTGATCTTAACAAGGGAGCTTCCTTGCTATCCCTGGAACTGGCCAGGCAAGCTCCCGACTCGGGACCTCTGCTTCTGCCATTTACTGTACTTGAAATGCTCTTCCACCACATACCTGCATGTTCCTTTCTTCCTTCCTGTTTTTAATCAAAAGTCACATTCCAGTGAGGCCTTTCCTGGCCACCCAAACTGAAAATTCAACTCTCCATACTGACACTTCATACCACCCTTCCTCTTTTTTTTTTTCTCTCTAGTACTTATCACTATCCAACATATTACATATACGATATTATTTTTAATCTTAATTATGTGTCTCCTTTACAAACATGTAAGCACCACAATTTTTATCTTTGTTTTTTGCTGCATCCCCAGTGTGTAGAACAGTGTCTGGCACAGAGTTGACAACCAATACATATTATATTTGTCAAATGAATGAAATAAATGATAAAAGTCCATAATGGGACCAGCCATATTTGTGAAGCACTCTTCTCAGGGCCTGGCACAGTGCTGAACACTTTCCATAGCAATGTGCCTCTGAGTCGTCAAGACACAACTTTGCCACAGGGACCTTCCCTGTATAGCAGGTGAGGAAACTGAAGTTCCGAGCACAGCTGCTCAGTGCTAGGCAAAGACAGTGTTCAAGAATCCATAGATCCAACATGGCCTAGCTCACTAAATCAAAAGCAGGTCCCACCTTCCTCCTCTCATGGTCTTAATAAAAGGAGTGAGGCAGGTGCCTCTCAAGGAAGACTATCCTGTTGATTGTGATACTATTACCTGGTGAAGGGAATTGAAGGCATTTTTCCATCATGGATTTGGTAGATTTTACTTGGTGCTGCATCTCAAGGAGGTCAAGGACCTCCTGGTTGCCATGACAATGGAGAGCAGCTGCTCACAAACTCATTTCCTGTGGAGTGATAATCCCTTCTTTCCAGTTTTAGGTGAGAACAAATCTAGGCAACTTGTTATGAAGTGTCTGTGGCCAGTGCTGCTGGTTCTATTTAGACCTGTCTGAATTTTTATGTTTCATTTGTCTATTTAGACCTATGTCTGGGTTGCTCTTTTCTCTTTTTCCTTTTAAAAATTATTTAAACACATTACAGTAAATCTGGAAAAGATGAAAATAATTCATAATTACCCAAACCAACACAATCTTGTGGTCATTCTTTTTTATTATTGACTTATAATTCACATACAATAAAATTCATCGTTTTAAAGTATACAATTCAGCAGTTTTTAGTATATTTAAAGTACATCCACAAGGTGGTGCAATCATCACCAATACCTAATTCTAGAACATTTTCACCATATCAATGAGAAACTCTGTACTAATTAGCAACCACTCCCCATTTTTCACTTCCCCAATCAGTTGGCCACCAGGAATCTATTTTCTGTGCCTATAGATTTGTCTATTCTGGACACTTCATATAAATAGAATCACACGGGATGTGGTCTTTTGTAACTGGCTCCTTTCACTTAGCACAATGTTTTCATGGTTCATTCATGTTTTAGTACTTCTTTCCTTTTATTTGGGGAATAATATGTCATTACGTGGATGCACCATATTTTGTTGATCCTTTCATATCCATTGTTTATCCATAACAGTTGATGGACATTTGGGTTCCATCATTCATTCTGATGTTCATTTTTCAGAGGGCAATCGTGACTCTACCATCTACTAGCACTTTGGCATTGAGAAAATTTGTTAACATTTATGAGACAAAATAAACCTTAAACTCTCAATGATGCTAATAATCCTTATTTCATAAGGTTTTCTTTTTATATTTCTATCTCTTTTGTTTTTAATTTTTAGGATTAAATGAAATAAAGTAAGCAAAGAGTCTGGTGCTTAGAGGCTTTCTAGAAATATTTGTATTTATCCATAGATTCCCTTCTTTTTCCGAATGCTGTTCCCCACCCTGCTACCCCACAGATGCCACTAGTTAGCAAACTTAGAAGTACATTATAATATTTTAATTTTCATAAAATAATATGTAACCAATTGGAATGCCACTCTAACATATAAAAGTTAAAACTCTCTCCATGACCTTAACTTACCCAAACACCAACCTCTTAAAAGCCATCTTTTTCTCTGCATTGTTAATTCAAAGGACATAGGGCCTCTTTGTCTCAAAGCCAACATATCATCTGAAGCTCATGGACCAGTTTCACCAGCCGACACTGGACTTAGAATTACCATCTCCAGAATTTACTTAGATACACAAGTATCTCATGTCCTCTGCTCTGTGTTCAACCTCCTCCAAAGCTCTGAAAGCTAGCATCTCAGCTCTGTCCTTATTAGCTGCGTGAATGTCAATGTCTGTTTTTCCATCTATATAATAAAATGCAAATGATAATAAACATAAGTTCATAATTGTCAGAATTAAATGACATAATGCACAAAAGTGCTCTAAAGTGGAGGTGGCAAACTGACTATTCATGGGATGAACACTTCACCCTCAGGAAAGGAGGAAAATATTAGGTATATCCTCTTACTATACACCTTCTTTTCTTTTTTTTTTTTTTAATTCAGGATATTATGGGAGTACAAACATTTTGGTTACATGAAATGCGTTTGCCTCTCCCAAGCCAGGGCTACCAGAGTGTCCTTCCCCCATACAGTGCACCCCATTTCCATTAGCTTTGGGTTTACTCCTCCACCCATTCCACCCCCGCTACCTGACCGACATCCAGTGAGTATTACTAACATGTGAGCACCTTAGGGTTGATCAGTTAGTAGCAATTTTTTTTTTTTTTGAGACAGAATCTCACTGTGTTGCCCTGGCTAGAGTGAGTGCCATGGCGTCAGCCTAGCTCACAGCAACCTCAGACTCCTGGGCTCAAGTGATCCTACTGCCTCAGCCTCCCAAGTAGCTGGGACTACAGGCATGCACCACCATGCCCGGCTAATTTTTTCTATATATTTTTAGCTGTCCAATTAATTTC
>CAUYSK010071550.1:0-13204 GCA_963575035.1 Avahi laniger | reverse complement strand
AAAAGGGTTAATGAGCACTGGCAGTTCGCACTCGAGCATCCACCAGAAGGCATTCTGGGACTACACCTTTAAGGACAGCTTTAAAGCAGTTTGGGTACAGAGAATATTTCTTAGCATGCCACTCGAGTCCAACCTAACAAGAATTGACTTAAACTAATCACATCTGTTCCCAACTATTACTTAGTATTCTGCCTCAGAGGGTTTACATGGAATGGAATTTTGATCCCCAGTGGGATTTTTAGAATGAGGCAAAAACATAAAGCCTGAAAAACAGGTATGAGCAAGCTCCTTCTGGAACATGCCCTAGATACACAAAATTCAAAAAGCTTCCAGTCAGCGATTGCCTCTGGCACCTCGCAGCCACGCCTCAAGGCCTTGCGAACATGCAGGACATGCACTGGCGCCTGTCCCGGTGCTGTGCAGCGCTTCACGAGTTACAAGCAGTTCTGACCATGTTCCGTGCAGCAAACGACACGCAGCCCTTCCACGAGGGCCTCAAGGCCAAGTTTACCTTCAGTTGCACTGGACGGAAGAGAAGTCTGAAGACATCTACCCAACAGCCTCACGGCGGAGCCTTCTGCACGGCCAGAGATGTGGACCTATGCCCCGGGCAGGAATAGAGCACCAAGAAACAGTCCACATGACACTGAAGCACAGACAAGACAAAGTGCAGTTTTTAAAAGGAAGATTTATTTGACAAGTTTCACTTAGCGCAATATACCTAAAAAGGAAATCACAATACAATGAAAGATTTAAATCAAGGCCTCAGAATTTCATACAAACACCAAGACCAAAATCCTAAGTATTGGTACTGAGTCTCAAATTTCCCCATTAACTTAAAAAAAAAAAAAAAGCTTAAACTTACGTGCCTTACAGGTTATTAAATGAAACTAGAATTAACATGCCAAAATGTTTCACTTTAATTGTAGACACAGCTCCTATATTGAGTTTTACAAAAAAGCATGTCTTTCAACATGCATCCAAACAATGTTCAATATCATGTGGTATAACAGCAACATTTAACATAACTCAACTGCTTTAACCTAAATACGCTAACTGCTTAAGTACATCCTACAATACATAACTAACTTGAGAAAAGCTGAAACTTGTTTAACAGTTATACTTTACTCAACTTTGCTGTTACATCCTAGATGAGTGTTCAAAAATACCCAACCTCAAGTCTTTAAAACAATCCTGATTTCCACTTGTAGACTAAGCATAAATCACAAGCTTGTAATGCAAAAAACTGTTAAACTGGTTTTGTTTTTCTTAAAAAAAGTTGACCAAGACTCAGTGATCAGGATCAATTACATTCCCCATCCACCACTCATACTGGACATGCTAGACATCCCTCCCATTCCGTTCACGCCCATAGATGCACGGCTTCCACTACTGTAGTAGCTGCTGTTCACTGCTCCTTGGCTACCTGCAGAGAGATCGATTCGACAAGTTAGGAGTAGCATCGGATTATCAGTCAAATAAAATATAGCATTCCAAGAAAAAGTTTAAAAAGTATACGAGTACAAATGGCTGCTGTCCAAGTGGCGAGAAGCATGTTTGGGAAAGGGGAATCCCGACTCCAAACAAGTCTCAGTTAACCCCTTGTCTCTGCAGTACCAACTTGCCAGATTCTTGTGCTACCATTTAAATGGATTCTTCAGGATCAACATGAAAAATTAAGTTTAAAGGAAAACTAGTGTTTTTCAAAAATTGCAAAATTACTTCATGTGTTTTAAGCTAAACAAGGCATTTTTAAAGATGTAAACATTCACAATGTGTCCCTCAAATGGCATACAGGAACAGGGAGCACAGGGAAGTCTTGCTTTTCCTATTCATGGTGGGCAGGAAGTGAGACAAAGTTGGACTAAAGGCAACTCACTGTGCCCAAAATGGCAGCCTCCATGGAGTTAAGTCAGAGCCATTGACTGCTATAGAAAGTGTTATTACAACATATCAGTATTTGCTATTGGGAATTTAAATTATATTTTTTGAGAAAATATTTACCTATGCAATGTTTGATTGAAAATCACTGGAGTTTTCCTGTAAAACTTGGTCTGCAAAAGGATTTTGTAGGGTAAGACTATAATACCAAAATCACCATTCTTTAGACCAACTGAAAGTTAATAAATAAAACCAATCCTAGGTTAACTGACTAGTAAATACGGTCCTGAACCCAACCACCATTCCACTATTTAAAAATTCTCCCTCCGTCTAAAACTGATTTAATACTAACCAAAAGACAAAAAAGTGAACTACTTTATTTAATGTTTTAATACATGGAGGCAGATGTTTTCTGGCTCGACAATATTCCAAAGCTGCAACGACTAGTTTTTAATTCATAGAACACTTCCCCCTCCCAATGACTGTTTCTGAAAATTAAGCTATTAAGAATAGTTATATTTGGATTGAAAGCATATATTTAATAACCCAATTTCACCAAAAGCCTGCATATTCCCAACTAAAGAAACCTGCCTAAAACTTATTTTAAGTATATAAAAAAAATACTTACCATATCCACTCATGCTGCTCTGGCCACCATAGCCGCCTCCATAACCACCACTCAGCTGCTGGCTGGCTGGGCCACCATAACTGGACTGGTTTGCTGTTAAGTTAACAGTACATTAGAACCTCGCTCCACGTGTAATGTGGTACCTGGTGGTACCGGGCTTGTAATTCTATATCTATGATTTTCCAGACTTGATCTTATATTACTACAATCCTCTGTCTCTTTCTGCCTATTGTCTAAAGACTCCCCCTTCTACCCATCATTTGAGCTAGTAAATATGTATACACCAAATGGCTAACGGTATACACATCAGCAGGACTAAATCCACGACTCCGTAAGTAGAGGCATTTTGAAGACCTTATACAACTGCTTGGAATGGATTTAGTGGGGTTTTCCCCTTAAATATATCAATGTATGTCAATACACAGGCATCAATGACACCTAATTACGCCAAACTGATTATGCCCAAATTTAAATCTTAATCCTGTGTTTTTGTTAAGTAATTTTAAACTTTACATTCTAGTTTCATTCTGTCGTCCCCTCCCCCCAAAGGCACTTAAATCTAACAAATTATCTTAACTTTTATATAACTCACACAACGGTTTAAATAGAAAGCCAGACACAAAATTCATTCAAGAAACTGCTTTCTTTGCCTAACTTGTCATATTCTAAACTCACTAAATAGATTAACTAAACTTACACAGATATAAATGTTTTGGTTTTTAAAAAAACTAACGATATTTACACAAGCCCATGCCTCCCATCATTTGGCTACCATAAGCACCACCGCTTGCTCCTGCTGTAGAATTCAAGAAGAGTTCTACATATCTGTGTTCTGAAATGAGAGAAAAGGCATACAAGGTTAGCTTAAAAAAAGACACTAAAGTGATATTTACACAAACCCATGCCTCCTAGCATTTGGCTACCGTAAGCACCACCGCTTGCTCCTGCTGTAGAATTCAAGAAGAGTTCTACATATCTGTGTTCTGAAATGAGAAAAAAAAAGTTTGAAAATGTTTGTTGGTGAAAGAAAAGGTAAGCATTTACTTAAACAAGTAGTTCTGTGAAATTCAAATACTTAGGCAAAAAAATTCTAGCAGCTTCTCTAAGGTGATTTACTTGTACTACTAGCCTTTAAACATTCATCTCAACTGTCAATTAAAGACACACTTCCCAAGTTATGTGTATACTAATACACATAGTATACACAATTATGTGCATACTAATTTAAAAAACCCAAACTTTTCAACACATCTAAAAACTAATCTATTATTAGACGGGAAATTTCTCATACATCCTTTAATATTCTATTCATGCAAAAATGTCATACAAATACCTGTTAAAAGCCCTCAAATGCTAAAGTCACACTTACGCATATTTGCTTTGTCTTTTGACATAGCCGCCACGGCATCTTCATGAGTTGCAAACTCAACATCTGCTTCACCAGTTACTCTGCCATCAGGACCAATTTCAATGTGTACTCGCACAGGGTTGAGTGGTGAAAAAAACTAAAACACAAGGCATTTCAAAGAACCAAGTCAACTTTCTACCATTAGGAAAAATGGAAATTTATAACATGGTGTCCACTCAAATAGAACAAGGCTCAAGTTTTCACAGCCACACTGAAATGATTTACGAAGGTACCTTACACTTACATTATAAATGTCATTCTCGGTAGCTCTGTAAGGTAATCCACGCATGTGTACACAGTGCCCCGTTGTGCTCTGGAAAGTAGAGCCACCATCCCCGTATCTGTGATCAGACATTCCTGAAAAACAATAATTGAGGTCTAGATGGACAAGAGTGTTAAGTATCCTGCAGCTGAGAAATTCAATTCTTACCTTACCTCTTCCAAATCTATCTGACCCAAATCCATAGCCATCATTATAGCCATTATAATCGTCATAGCCTCCATAGCCTATAAGATAAAAAAGTACAGCCAATCAAATGCAAATACCCAGACAACAAAGGAAAAGACTTGTCAATCCTTCCGAACCCTCACATACCTCCACCGTAAGCACCACGCCTCATCCTCTCAAAGCCAGCTCCTCTGCCAATGCTGTTATACCCTCTGCCAGCCCCAGGCCTGTCATAGGGACCTGGCCGCTGCATGGCCATAAGCTTTCGTGGTGGATCATAGTGAGTCCTAACTTCAGCCCGACTGCTCTTAAAGATCTCGATATACCTAAAGCATTGTTCACAAGGGGAGGAGGGGGAGGGGAGAGAAAACATTAGTTCATTTTATACAGGTATTTAGTTATACAAGAAAACAATCTAGTCATAGCCATGAAACTGACTCATATTTAAAAGCCAGGTTTCTTATATTTGCATAGGCAATGACCAGAAATTCACTCAATAGTAAGATTTAATGTAAACTTTACAGAAAAAAACTTCCTCCTCTGAGGCAGAGCCCAACCTTAGGGGTAGAGAGGAGTACTGTGAATGTTTCAGGAGGGAAAGAATTCCACTCAACTTTCAACATTTCAAGTCGTAAATCCATCGGCAGCATGTACAGCAAGTGGGCTAGAAAGCCAGCCTCCGCCAACGGTCCAGCCCACACTGCACGTTTCCTTTCGCCAGTAAGTACCCCAGCCTATGCTTTTAGTAGGAATCAGCATAGGTAAGCGCATGCTTCAATGAAAAATAGTCACAAGCAAAGAGAATAAAACCTTTTGTGACAATTTCTTGAAAGCTATGCTTATTAATACATATGCAGAATATTTATACAGCAAGAAAAAGTTTGTTGCATTTCAACTTTAAAAACAAGATCAGAAAGTATCACATTTTCTTATGGTAATATTAATTTACTAGGTGGGTGTTATTACAGCTAAAGCCAGGTTTGCATTAATTTTTTTAAAGCCATAGTCTCTCAACTCCATTGATTGGGGTTAATAAATTAAGAATCTTACAAAATTGTAAAGGAGACCAAATTAACTGGGGACAATTTTAACACCTAAAATTTAGTTTGACTGCAACATGGGACTCGGACATCGGAAAATTCTGAAAATTATGGCAAAATGTCAATTAACTAGGACTAGGAAATAGATTAGTTTCATCCTTTTAAGCAGAGAGAATATGGATTTAATTATTTACCATAAGAAAAGTGACATATCCAACCAACCATCCATCCCCACCTGTGCCCTATTCTTTCCTTGTGTTTCTTTAGAGCCTTTTCAGCTATTTCCTGTGAAGCAAACTGCACGAAGGCCTCCCCCGTACTCCTCCCCTGGAAGTCCACCGGCAATGTTATCCCATTTGGCACGATTTCCAACCCTTCAACCCAAGGACAAATAACCCCAGTAGGGGGGCAATATTAACATCACAAGCCCAGAAATGATTCTTCTTATAGCTTTAAATAAACCAGAATTTTAACTTTAGGTGAATGGTATGCTTTCAACAAGTACTCTTTAAATATGCATTGCAATAATATGAAGTTCCATTATTACAAATTATGACAATTCTTAACACACCCCATGGTACAGTATATTTTAAAAAACTTGAACACAGGATGCATTGAGAATTCAATAATTTAAGAACATTCTTATCTATTCAACTTAATTATGTTGAGAATTATACAGTAGGTTTCAAGCATTAAACAGCAACAGTTTTATTACTAAATTCAAGACACACCTTTTACCTCATTTTATATTTCAATGCTTTAAGTTATTGGAACTTCAAGTTTTAAAATGTACACATTTAAACATTTAAATAAAATTTAAACATTACTTAAATCATATAATTGACAAACATACAATCTAAACTTTCAACAAAACTGATCTACACAGCACAAATCATGCACTCTTATGCTCTAACAGTAGTATGATTCACTTCTGGAAATTCCGTCTATGAAAAATCCTTTCCGTGGATACATTCCCAAGCTTACAAAAAGGACTTAAAGCACTTTCCTAGAAGATATGAAATTATGTTCATATTTAACGTTGACAGACAGCATTCAATTCTCACCAATTTAGATTAAAAACAAAACAGACTTGATTTCTAAATTTCTGACAAAATATTAGGACTTGATACATATCTAATAGTCAAAAATCTTAAAACATACTACACTAAACCATGAAAGGATTTCTTGCTCTTAATTCCAGTTTATCACAACTCTTAATAGCATTTAAAATGTACGATCTAACATTCTGGTAAACATGCAATCTTATCAGCTCTTCAGCATAAAAACATTCAAATACTTTAGGCCCAGAACAATTTCAAAATGCTTTTTCTACTTCAGATACTGAGACTACAAAGCAAACTACCTTTGACTTTCACTAACAGTTTTTATAATAAGGCTGGCTAAGCCAAGTTGCTTGTATAGCAGCTTTTGCATAAAAAGTTAGACCATTAGAGATGTTTCTGGTCCCATTACCCAAATAATTGTCTCTTAAAGCAGACACTTGCCAAAAATTACAACAACCTGACTCATACTAATCTAATATTAAGGGATCCTTACCTTTAAGTTCAAGTACTTTGCTGAACGGCAATGTTGTTGAAAAGAATCCTCAAAGATCTACTCTGAACTATCGTACTAAATACAGGCAAAGTTAACATTTTCCAAGTACTTAATTTCCACCTTTAAGATGGGCTTAAATTATTTGAAGGTCTCTAGGAAGAAAACATTAATTCATTGGCATATACTTACAACCTATTTAAGTACCTAAGCTATTCAACTGTAAAGTCTATTAAATCACCTTGCAGAAGCTAGCCAAAACTCACTGCTCAGCAACAAACAGGACTACATACCTGAGAAGAACTGAACAATTTCTTCCTTGCTACATCCAAAGGGGAGTCCTCTAAGCCGTACAAAGCCATCATTGGCCGTGTCAGGACTATTTGGACCAGTATGCTTCAACACCCAATCCATTTCAACGTTGTTTGACTTGAATACTGAAAGAGGTGCTTAGAATTAGTCAATTTTGGAAAGTTAGAGAACAAAGTTCAGACTTCCTGAGTCTTTAGATAAGCTAGGAAGAGCTGCCACAAACTCCCTTAGATGACCATTTCCATGCGGTCAAATACCTAAAATTCAGAAGGGGTAAGACCTCTATGTGTTCAATGTTTTATTTACTGTTACTAGGGCAATGTATATCAAACCTTCAACATATCTGTGTCCCATAGTTTCTCTGTCTTTTTTCAGGGCCAATTTGACTTCATCTTCTGATTCGAGTTCAACAAAAGCCTCGCCACTCGGTCTGCCTTCTCTCGTGTAGATGAAACGAATACCTTGAGCCCCATTCTGAATTTTGCAGTCTGGAAAGAAAACAACCGTTAATATAGAATTTAAAACCTACAACCACCTCTGGGTGATAAAGGAATGCCTATTCACGTCCCCACGGCAAAGTACATCACTTCTGAAGCCTAAAATGACCACGCTATTGCCAACTCCTAGAGTATCTCCGATATTTAAGCAGTCATCCACTCACAAACTATCTCAGTCCCAAAGTGATATATTCCCAATCCATCAAGAAAATCCAATACTCAAAGCAGTTTCTTAATGAAGTTACTTCTAAGTCCTTGCTAAGCGTGTCTCCATTAGACATCCTTTATAGGGTCTCAAAGAGTTACGAAGTCTGGACCTTGTGATTTTATGGCATTTTCTGAACAATCTTTAAGAGTTTTGGTCTGGGACATTTGTTGGTTTTACATTACCAGTAGCCGCATTAAGATTTCTTACTCAATTCCAAACTGCAGGCCCAATACTCACCTGTGAAAGGGGTCAGTGTTACCAAGCTAAAATGCTCCAAGTTGCACAGCTGAAGCCAAACCCAGTGTTGCCCCCTGCAAGGTGGCTTCCAGTGTACTTGGTTCTTGTTTTACAGGTCGTTTTCCGTTACCAACGCTAAATTCAGATAGTAAGTCAATACTACAAATGTCTTTACAAAAAAAAACTCTCAATTTCTTAATAGTTTTATCAGTCTAATATTAAGCCAATAATGGGAACAACAACACTCTGATAACCTTATTCAGGACACCTGCATACTGGGGACAAAAAAAAAAAAGCGCTACACAGGCAAGAAAACTTCCCTGGCATTCCCTGTCCTCAACTGTAAAGTGAGCCAGGTCATGACCTAGATGAGCAAGAACTCTTCAATTACCAAATCTTGATTAAATTGTCTGAAACTAAGAAGTGATATTTTGCCTTCCGAAGCTGAATGCCCCTTACCAAGGAAATACCAAAATTGGAAATACTAGCTGCACCTTAAAATACTGCAAAATATTACTATTATTTGCCTACCTACTCGGCAATTTGCTCAAAATTAAGAAGGCAATCTCATCTTTCCCAATTTATCCTTTGGAAAAAAGACATGCATGGAAGGGCTGGCGCTTAAACGCGGTAAAGAGACGGGAAAAGAAAGTCCTCCGAATCAGCCGCACACTCCCGAGGGGCAGGAGGGCGGGCGGGGCGTTCGCAATTTCCATTGCGTAACAGCGTCCGGCCGCGCGCGAGCAACACCGCGGGGACCGCTGCCGCCCGCGCCCCGCCAGGGGGCGCCCGGGGCCCGCCCGCCCCGCCCGGCCGCCCGCCCGCGCCGGGTCTCGACCTCCCGCCGCCGCCTTCTAACTCACCAGAAAAAAACCGCTGCACTTCGTCCGCCGAGCAAGACCAGGGCAAGCCCCGGACCTTCACCACGAACCCCTCCCCGCCTTCGGTGCCCAGCATCATCGTCTCTCAAAGGGTCCTGTCGTCGAAACGGCCTGCAAGGCGGGGACGCGGATCAGACCTCAGAAATGCTAAGGAACTGCCCTCCGCCCCGGGCGCTCCTCGGCCCACGGCGCGTCGACAGGAGCGGAACCCGCGCGGACGCCTTAACCCCGGGGACGCCAGCAGCCGACGTCGCCTTGGCCAGAGACCGCACCCGAAGCCGCGCTGGGCGCCCCGGGTGTCGGTGCCCGCATGGAGGGGCCCGGCCCGGGGCCGGCGCGGAGGCAAGGAAATGGCGGCGGCCGCTTCCGCTCCGCCTCCTCCGACACCTCACACAATAGGGTCGCTGCGGCCTGCAGGCCTCGGCGGCGCTGCGAGGATTCAGCGAACCCTTGGCGGCTGTTAGTGGCAGCCCTCCGCTCGCCGAGGCCCCGCAAGCTCTACGAGAAGTCTGGGGGCAGCAACCCTCGCAAAAACGGCACCTACGCGGGGTTCTCTGGGCTGCAAACAAGGGCGGCCGACGACTCACCTAGACAGAAGACTCCGGCGTGGCTGAGAAGAAATGGCCAGCGGGCGCCTGCGCAACCTAAATAAGGCCCTTGGAGCAAGCTCTGCGCACGCGCGGCCAGAGGCCCGCACCGCCCCCTTGCGTCACAAATAGCTCGAGCGCATGCGTAATTTCAAGAGCGGGCCGACCGCCCGAAGTCAGATTATCACGCGCATGCGTCCTGGGCTCAATTCCCCACAGCTATAAACCCGCCTAGTCTTTTTGCGCCTGCGTCTTCCCGCGAATAGCGAACTACGAGCCTCAGCGGTTTACAATTTAGTTTCGTGCGCATGCGTCTTCCTTCAAACGGCTCTCTAGCCCTACCCGCCAGAGTGGGGGAGGGGAATGGCGGTAGTCTGTACCCTGAGGGGAGCGTGTAGTAGTCCCGAGCTCCGGGTTGTGGCGAGGTAGACGTCTTCCCACCCCGATCCCCTAGTCTTTTCCCAGCGCTGTCCTGGCCGGCCGGAAAGGACAGGCGAGGCCTTCAGGCCCTCCCTGTCCCTCGCCGGCTGCCTTCTCTCTATCCCCAGAGCCTGCCGGAGCGCTCAGCCCCAGACCGGCGAGCCTCCCCTGGGTGCTGACCTCCCGTGCCCGAAACCACCCCCCACGGCGCCTTGGGCGGCCCAAAGCGTGTGTGCCTCCGCGTCTCCTTACCTGCCGCCGTCGGGCCTGGGGCCCCGGACCGCGCGGGTCCCCGTACGGGTGTTTCAGTCCCGCACCCCGCCTCCGCGCTGCCCGCCCCGGGGTCTGCCGGCGCTGAACGGCCTGGGGCCCTCGCACGAGGAGTCGCGCCTCTCGTGAGCCTGGGATGAGCCGCCGGTGCGTGCCGGGCCACTGCCCGGGAGTGGGTTCCCGCTTAAGCCTGCGAAGGCTGAGTAGGTACCAGTGTGTCCAGACGCAGTTCGAGGAGGCCCCAGGGTCGTCCCGTGTGCACATGTGGCGTGAGATGAGTAATGTTCACAATTTCTAGCAACACGCCCGAAAACTGGGACGATGCATGTGGCCTCCCCACGTCTGATCTGGCTGTTCTCGCTCCCACCCCCAAGCCTTGGTGCACACAGGCAATAAACGAAAATAAGGCAATGTTGGACAGTGCCACAGGGCTACCACAGGGAAGCCCTCTCTGAGTGCCACCATGGGAAGATGCGGGCGAAGTACAATGGAGACCGAATCCAGTTTTGATAGGTTTGAGAATACTGGAGAGGAGCTCAAAAGAAAGACAGGAGCCCAGGAGTACGCAGGGCAGGATTTGAAAGGCCATTTAGTCCTTGGCAAGGGTTTTAACCCCAGGTAGAGGAGAAGGAATTATTAATAACAGCTCTTCAGCAGGGGAGCAATAGGGGCTGCTGTAAAGGGAAACTCTCTTGCTGCGTGTGAACAGGCAGGGTTCAGGATTATGCACGCATTCAGCTGCAAACTGAGCTAGAGGAAATGGAAGGCTCTTTGGCTGAGGTCATCAAGAGATGGGACTCTCGGGTCTTCTAGTCATTTGGTCTATACCTGGGTAATTCAAAAGCAAGGGAACATTTTGTGCTCTTGAATGCTCTCTTTCCAGGACATCACACAGACACCTTCCTCCTCCCCTTCTTACTAAGTTACAGCATTTGAGAGCTCTGGTCTTATTAGATCACCTAAGAACACTGGGCGACACAGTGAAACTCTTTCTCTTAAAAAAAAAAAAGTATGTGTGTGTATGTGTATCTCCTTTTACCTTTTAACAACATGGCCACACACCTAAGATGTTTATTTTTCCTAATTCTTTTCTAAAGCTTTCTGGGATTTTTTTCCACAATAAGAGTAAATGTACTATATAATCATCATAGAAAAATTAGATCATTTCCTTAGGATAGATTTCTAGAAACAAAATTATTAAATGAAAGTATCTGAATATTTTAGAGCTACTAATACTAAAAGGTTATAGCACTTGATAATCCTCTCTGTGGTGTGCAGGAGTCCCATAACCCCCATTTGCTGGCACTGAGAATCTCCTTTCCTTTAATCTTTGTTTACTACTGAGAAAAACTATATTTCTCATTTGCATCTATTTAATTACTAGTGAAGTAGAATAAATTTTATACTTTTCTAGCCAATGCATTTGCATCTGTTTGATTACTAGTGAAGTAGGATAAATTGCATACCTTCATAGCCAATTCCCTCTTACATTAATTGTCCAACTTATATTTTTTAAAGTTTCTTGGCTGGACACAGTGGCTTATGCCTGTAATCCTAGCACTCTGGGAGGCTGAGGTGGGAGGATCGTTTGAGCCCAGGAGTTCGAGACCAGCCTGAGCAAGAGTGAGACCCTGTCTCTACTAAAAATAGAAAGAAATTAGCTGGACAACTAAAAATAGAAAAAATTAGCCAGGCATGGTGGCGCATGCCTGTAGTCCCACCTACTCGGGAGGCTGAGGCAGGAGGATCCCTTGAGTCCAGGAGTTCGAGGTTGCTGTGAGCTAGGCTGATGCCACAGCATTCTACCCTGGGCAGCAGTGTGAGACTCTGTCAAAAAAAAAAAAAGAAAAAAAAAAGTTTCTTGTAGAAAAAGTTCAACTTCTTTCCTCAGTGATATTTCAGTTTTGGTGTATTTCTTATACAGAACTCTTTATTAAGACTATTGACCCTTGGTATAGGTGCCCCAGACATTTTTCCCAGATTGCTTACCTTTTAATTGTTGCTATCCTTTTTTTTTATTGCTTTTCAAGGGTTAAACATACAGGAGTTTTTAATTTTGCTCCTGTCAAATCCAATGATATATTTCTTTGAGATATATCTTCATGCGTGTCAGGGAAACACAGAGGGAACAGGCAGGATTAAGGATTATGCTTAAAGACAAATATAATGGTATGTGGGGAAAAAGCAGAATACAGTATTAACAAGTGGCATGATCAACCATAGCACAGAAAGAGACTGCACAGTGGAACAAAATCTAAAAACAGGTGTATTTGAGAGTTCAGCATTCATTAAGGTGACATTTCATATCAGAATGGAAAGGATTTTCAATAAAAGGTATTAAAACTAATGACTAGCAAGTTGGGAAAAATGGCATTAGGGCTCTATCTCACACCACATATCATAGTAAACTATAAGTAGATTAGAAAATTTTAAATTTAAAAGTCTCAAAAGCTAAAGGTGCTCAAAACATGTATTTATAAAGTTTTGAGGTAAGGAAGGCAATTCTTTTTATATAAATTTAATATTCTTTTTTCTTAAGTTGGACACCATTAATTGGAAGAAAGACAATTCTAGCACAAAATTAAAGACATGACCATGAAGGAAAACATCGATAAATTTGAATTACATAAAAATAATTTAAATTCTGCATAGGCCGGGCGCGGTGGCTCACACCTGTAATCCTAGCACTCTGGGAGGCCGAGGCAGGCGGATTGTTTGAGCTCAGGAGTTCGAGACCAGCCTGAGCAAGAGTGAGACCCCGTCTCTACCAAAAATAGAAAGAAATTAATTGGACAGCTAAAAATATATAGAAAAAATTAGCTGGGCATGGTGG
>CAUYSK010071548.1:0-21287 GCA_963575035.1 Avahi laniger | reverse complement strand
ATTTAGTTATTGTTATAGTCTTATTTTGTAGTTTATTTCAGATATATTTTCATTTTTCATGTGCTAAAAATTAGGTAATCAAATTTACCATTAATGCACAATATGTAAGCTCTTTAACAACATAATGAACATGAATGCAGTTTTATTTCATAAAAGCAATTGCTACTTTTTTATATCAAGCTCTGAGGAAAGAAGCTGCAAATAATTTTAATGAATTAAAGATCATGAATAATGTTACTCATCTAGATTTTTGGATTAGAAGAGCATAATTTTCATATCTTTAATACCTTATATTTTTTCAATGTTTCATTTATAGAAATTGATTTAAGATGCCATCGTGTGGTACAGTGACTATGTTCAAAAGGTAAATGCAAAGTAGTGGAGAATACAGGAGGGCTTTCCGGAAAGTATCCAGCCATTGTTAATGTAACGAGAATGGTTACATGGCTGGATACTTTCCAGACAGCTCTCATATATCTATTCTAAAATGTTACAGTATTCTTAATAAAATTTAATTCTACATAATAATTTATCAGAGAATAGATGTCTCAGATGAGAGGACCCAAGTGATTCTTTCAAAACCAGGACATCTTTTTGTTTGCAAATCTCATAAGGGGAAACAGACTATAAAATCAAAATGTTGGAAACAAGAGTTAGGCTGACTCATAACCTTCACCATTTCCAAATGTAAGTGGTTGTTTATGACCATCCAATACTCCCAATTTTGAGGGAAAGATACTTTATTTCTTTGGTTCTTTAAGAGTCTAATTCTATGTCACTCAGCTATCCTAAGAAGAGAGAACATAGAGGAAGAAACAGAATAAATTCAAATTTTGATATTAAACTGAAAAATACCATGTCTTAAATCTACTGAGTTCTGTGTCTTTGGTAGAAAGAGAAACAGTTAGGAGGACTGGATTCCTGGGACTTGGCCATTAACTTTTTGATTGATCAATGGTAAATCCATTAATAGGGGGCCTTAGTTTTCTCATGTGTCAAATAAAGGGTTTGGATCAGATATATCTATGGTCACCTCCAAATCAATAAACCTCTTATAGTTTCATCATCTCTCAAACTTTAAAAAGCCCTTATTATAAATACCAACTACAAATTAATGAGTGAATATTGAAAACCTATGGGAAAATGAAGAAAAGATGCTGGGAACTGAAGCACAACTCAGTGTACATAGGTAATAAAATTGAATGATAAAATGTTTTCTAGACTATAAATATTATAGATTTCACAGAAGGGGAAGATGAACAGTGAAGCCTAGAAGACTCTAAGCAGCTTTTTGGAGACATGAAACCTGAATTAAGCATAGATAAATAGGACTTAGTAGACTTGCATGAAGGAGCATTCCAAGTGAATGGGGAAGAATATACAAATGGAAGAACCACCAACAATGGAAACAAGCAAACAAAGAGACAGAGAATTTGAATACTAATTAAACAAGTTTGCTTTGATCTCAAGGGTATTTTAATAGTAAATAAATCTCAGACAAAAAATCTCATTTTCAGCTTCTCTTGGAAGTCCAAATCTGGCAACAATGGCTTATAGCTCCCTAATTGACAAAAGCTGGTGAGGTTGACCTTTTACATAATGCATGCTTTTTCCAGTCTACCTCATTCTCTAGAACTTTCTAATGTTCCTAATATTTCCCCAACTTGGCCTGCTTTACATATTAATGATATTTTTCTGTGTCTGTAAGCATTAATTTGAATATGCAACACTTGGTTATGGAGTCACATGAGCCAAGGAGGAGTGAATGAGAACAGAGGACAGCTGGAAAAAAAATAAAGGGAGTGGGTAATTTTAATGCCCATAACAGTTTAAATGCATCCATTTTATCAAACCTAAGTTAAAGACTTTTGAAATAAGCATGGCAAAACATGTAAAGTTGTAGAAACAACCTAAGTGCCTATCAATACATGGGTGGATTAATAAAAGGTGGTATATGTATACCACGGAGTTCTACTCAGCCACAAAAAACAATGGTGATCTAGCACCTCTTGTATTATCCTGGATAGAACTGGAGTCCATTCTGCTAAGTGAAGTATCCCAAGATTGGAAAACAAGTACTGCATGTACTCACCACCAAATTGATATTAACTGATCAACACTTAAGTGCACATAGAGTAGTACGATTCATCAGGTGTTGGGTAGATGGGACGAGAGAGGAGGAGATGGGTATATACACACTTAATGGGTGCGGTGTGCACCGTCTGGGGATGGCCACACTTGGAGTTCTGACTCGGGTGGGACAAAGGCAATATACATAGCCTAAACATTTGTATCTCTGTAATATGATGAAATAAAAAATATTAAAAAAACACGCTAAAAAAGAATACAAAAATATACCCAAAGCAAATAGAAAGAATGAAAAATAAATAATAGACAATAAGGTAAGGAAAAAAAATCACAAACCCCAACACCTATGGGATAATGACACCGAAGGGATAGTCACAATAAGTACTTTCTAGGTCTAACGGTTATGCTGGGGTATAATCTGCATTTAAAGTTGAAGATAGCAGACTTGCTACATCATCATGGGTCTGGAATGGCCATTTGGGGAGCTGAAATGACCAGACAGTTTGTGTCATGAAAGTGCAAAGCTTTGGTTTTTCATCTAGACATATAAATAGTTCTTCCCCTATGAAAAGAACTTTGACTACTTTTCTAAATCCTTATTAAATGGAGTCAAAACACAAGATGTGAAATGGTGTAGTCTGCAAAACATTTTTCACATGTTTTTTAGGTATTTGCATTTTTTCTGGAATAAATTTATTCATGGTACCTCACTAAAATGTTTCCCCCAAAGAAAGTGATGCTTTTCCCATTGTTTCCATGGCTCTTGCAAGCACAAAGGGGTTCAATAAGTGGTCCAAACATAATTTACCTTCTTACAGTCGAATAGAAAAGAAAAATATCTGCCTTCTGTTGTACTAAAAACAAACCATAATATAATGCATTAAACTTTTTGAAGAGAAAAATATTGGCATTTAACCTATTAATTAGCTTCTATTTTTAAAGGAATTATAAGAGAAAATTAGATATAAATACTAATTACTTTTTCTATAATTAATCTTTTTTTTTAAATTTTATTTTTATTTTTTTGAGACAGAGTCTCATTTTGTTGCCCTGGCTAGAGTGAGTGCCATGGCGTCAGCCTAGCTCACAGCAATCTCAGACTCTTGGGCTCAAGCGATCCTACTGCCTCAGCCTCCCGAGTAGCTGGGACTACAGGCATGTGTCACCATGCCCGGCTAATTTTTTCTATATATTTTTAGCTGTCCAATTAATTTCTTTCTATTTTTAGTAGAGAAGTGGTCTTGCTCTTGCTCAGGCTGGTTTCGAACTCCTGAGCTCAAACAATCCGCCCGCCTCGGCCTCCCAGAGTGCTAGGATTACAGGCGTGAGCCACCGCGCCCGGCCACTATAATTAATCATTATACTTTATCCTTGTGATAATGTTATATAACTCTAAAGAGGAAATTATGATGACATTTTAACTATAATCAAGGATAAAAATTTTTGAATGCCTACATTACAGAGTTACAAGATAACTTTTCATGAGACAAATTTATTTCAGGCAAGTTAGTGCAGTCTTAAGATGAATGTAGCATAGGTGACCCTTTTAAAGGTCCTCATGGTGGGTGTAATTTAAGGAAAGGAGAAAAGACTTGCAGATCTCAAATAGCCCCACATGAAATGGCTATGTTCCTGGAATTTCTCCATTAAAAATTTATTCTATAGGGTCAATAGCTTTTGGGCCTTCAAGAGACCTCGATAAAATTTTCAGTGACTATTGAAAGAAAAACCCCTATAACATTGAAAACTAACACCTCAAAACTCACTGGTTGAAGCTAATAAAGTGGAAAAGAGGTGGTTTTTGGAAAACAAGCACCATAGGAGTGGGGAAGAGCTCTCTTTTACTGAACTAATTCACTTAGGTCTAATCTATTTTGAGAACCTTGTAGGGAAATAAAGTTTTTCTTTTTTTTTTTATTTCAGCATAATATGGGGGTACATTTGTTTAGGTTACGTGTGTTGCCCTTAAATTTTGATAAGTTTTGTTGAGTTTTTAATGGAGCTGTATTGAATTATTCACAGAAAGTAAAATAATCTGATAGCCCAAACTGTAAAAACTATATGTAACGTGAAATAGGATTGAAATCACTATCACAATAGAAATTTTCCTTATTTATTGCTGGAAATTTTATGATAATAAAGAAAAGAAATGAGTAGTACAGAAATGCATGAAATTACTGTTAATCATTGGGATGACATATAAACATAGTTGCTAAGACCCAATTTTTTTCTAAGTGTTTTGTTTTTGGTTTTTATTTTGTTTTTGTTAGAAATCCCTCTATAGAGTGTGTATATGTGTGTGATTATTAAAGACCAACTTCAAGAATCTGACCTTTCAGGGTTGTAATTTAAAAATATAGGTATCATTTCATAAATGCACCTCTATTCTTATTATTCCAATCCCATCGAATGAATTGGTCAAATGTTGCCCTCATCAGGCCAGAAATGGTGTACCAGCGAATTCTGAGTTGTCACTGGCTGAAACTAGGACTGAATCACACAACTATAGATGCAAACTGAAATTCAAGTTAGAAATTAGGAAGGACAAGTTCCAGCAAAGGAATTTTGAACAGATATCTAGCATAAACCTTGGTCATTTTCAAGACCAATTTTAAATCTTGAAATGGAAATAAAAGGAATAAAAGAAACATCAATTTAGTCCACTTTCAGACCACAATCCTCTCTTTAAAGGGTAAATTGGCTCTTACCACTCCCTTGGTTTAAACTTTCAAATGACTTCCCTTGGTACTTAGAATAAAACTAGATCTCCTCCTTTGGATTTTTGAGTCCTACAAGGTCTATTTTCATTGACAGTCTCTTTTCCTACTTTCCCTTCACTCACTACTCTGCAGCCACACTGACCGCCTTTTTAGTGACCCACATGGTGATCCTTTCCTTCTTCTGGGCCTTATAATCAATATTCCCCTACGCCTACACTGTCTTTTACAGGGCAGGCTCATTCTCCTTCAGCAGGTCTCCACCTAAAACCCCTTCCTTAATCTTTCCTGGCTATCTAAAGTAGAATTCTCCAGTGACTTTCAATCTTAGCATCTGGTTAATTTCACTTATGGGACTTAAAACAATCTGCAATTATCTCATTAGCTTATTGATTTATTTGTCATGTTTTTTAGATTATAAATTATGAAAAGTTGGGAAGTATATTTGTCTTGTTCACTATATCTCTCATAGTGAGCATGGTCCGTAGCCTACAATAGAGAATTCAGTTATGTTTAGCTTTGTACTATTTTTGCCATCATTCCAAGGCTTAACAAAAGCTTGTTGGACAGCCAGGCTGACCTGTCCCAAATGTTAATTTGTTTTCTTCTTTTTTGAATCAGGTGGAAACAGTGGAAGTAGTGAAAAGTGATCATATTTTGGAACCATTTGGAAGGTAAAGACCATAGGATTGTCTGATATATTAACTGTGTAATGTAAATGAAATAGAATCAAAGATGATTTTAATATCTGAATTAATTGAAGGATGAATTTTTCCATTTACTGAGAAAATAATGAGGTAGGCAGATTTGGATGAGAGGAAGATAAGTTCAATTCTGTGTATGTTAAGTTTGAAGTATTTATAAGTCCATTTAAATGAAAACAAACATAGATGGTTGCATACCTGTGTATAAAATTGAAGAGAAAAATAAGGCTGCTAAGGGACCACTACAAACCAACATAAAAATGTTTATGATTGTGAATATCATTAACTGGGTTAATTGAATGATTTATTCCAATCTTCATCCAGATGTTTCAGCAATATGCATCCAGAGCCTAGTCTACTCGGGTACACCTAAGTTGAAATTCTGTGAAATTAATTTAATCAAGATCCTTGTTTTACAAAAGCCCATTATCCTTGTCCTGTAACACACAGGAGGTCTTAAATTTTGCTGCTGAATTAATAGCAAATGTTTTTCTTTCACCTTATCTTATGCTTTAAAAACACTAATCTGATATATATGACATATAAACACAGTTGCTAGGACCTAATTTTTTTCTATGTGTTTTGTTTTTGGTTTATGAAATGACTGAGCATAAAATGGATCTGTATGACTTTTTTTAGAGGAAAATGATGCCCTTGACTTTTCTGTACCCAAGGACCTGACCATTAAAATTGTATAACATAGAATAATTGATTCTTTATGTGTGTCTCTTTTTCCTTTCTTCTTCTTGGTTTTGTTTTCAAGCCAATTTATTCCTTGAAATATCTTGGCAGTTTATTAGCCTGAATCAATCAGGTAATTTATGAGCATGGCATAGGATTTATGTATGCAGCTATAAATGAATATAACTATTTGTTTACTTTTAATTAGTCACTTTAGATAGTTACCATAATTAATTATTGTAAGTTTTTGTACTGGTGCTCATCTTAAATATGAATATTTTACAATCCTCTATTAAAACTCTCCTTTGAAACGTAGAGCTATGGAACACCAATGAGAAAAAAATAAATACAGAGGACACATATTAACATAGCTCCTTGAGCACAGCAAAGTGGGTTCTTTGTAAATTTTAAATATTGGGCTTTCTCAGAGATGCTGATGCTGGGCTGGAGGACAGCAGAGCAGTAGCATTGATGATAATACAAAAATTACCTTCACTAGTCAGAATTCCACGGAGAAACAGAACCAATAGGATTGTGTGTGTATGCGTGGGTGTGTGTGTGTGTGTGTGTGTGTGTGTGTAAAAACAAGAAAATTGGCTCGTGTGATTATGAAGGCTAATAAGTGCCAAGATCTGTGCCAAGATCTGCAGTTGGCAAGCTAGAGACCCAGGAAAGCCAATACATAGTTCCAGTCTGAAAACTGACAGGCTCAAGACCCAAGTGGAGTTCATGTTTCAGTGTGTCCGAAGGCCAGAAAAGACAGACGTCCCTGCTTACATAGTCAGGCAAAAGGAGTTCCCCTTCACTCACAGGAGGGTCAGCCTTTTTGTTCTATTCAGACTTGCAACTGATTGGAGGAGGGTCACCCAAATTAGGGAGGGCTCTGCTCGGTCTACTAATTTAAATGTTCATCTCATCCAACAGCACCCTTGCAGATACAGCCAGAATAACGTTTGACCAAATATTTGGGTACTCTATGGCCCAGGCAACTTAACACATGAAATTAGCCATCACACTGTCACATAAATATTACTAAATATTTATTTCCATACAAGGAAATATTTTAAGTCAGAAAAGTTAACAAAGTTAATTTTTATCCGTGTATACCTTTCCCCTCAAGAAAGTCTATTTTTAATGATTAGACTGTTGCTATATCTCTATGAAAAGTATGGGAGTTTCCAAAACTGAAGAGGGAGAGAAGAAATCTTGGTCTCTTATCCAAAGTCTGCTGCCCTTCCCCTTATCTCCTGGGTGATCTTGGACACATCAGTTAACCTTGAGAAATCTTTATCTCCTCAAATATAAGAAGGGCATTGGACCAAAGGACTTCTATGGCTCTTCCATGCCAATGGCTCCTGAAACTAGAGAGCTCTCTCCTCTACTACTCTGGCTGTTTGGCCTCCTCACAGGTGGAAGTGAAGTCCTCAACTTTTAGCCTAAGAATAAGTCCTTGTGGTAATCATGATGGTTAATGTAGTAGAGGAAGCGAAGCAACACCATCTGCTAACCTGAATTGTTCACACTAACCATAGTTGGAAAAAAAAAATTAGGTTTGAAGTACTCAAGATGTCTTAAATAATACGTTTATATTCACATAATTACATGAAACTAAACCATCCTTCTTTCTTTATTTCCTTTCTTTTTTGGTTATTTTACTCAAATGTCTACCAGAATTAGGGCAGGAGGAGGAGAGTAGTAATGGTAGAAGGAAGTATGAGAAATGGAGAAATCTGGTTGGTTCAACAGTGCTGCCTATGGGTATGCACAGATCAGACTTACATATCTAATTCCTTGAATTTCCTTATCATTAAAACATAGAAAGTGTTTATTGCTCTGAGCCAGTTTTACCATCAGTAACTCCCTGATGGTAGTTTGTTTTCTTCTAAGACAGTAATCTTCTCTGGTCCCAATTATAGAAAAGACTAGATGTTTACTCTCTATCAGATCTCAGATAAAAGTGCATGTTAAATTGACCTATTTTTTCCACCAACCATATACTTTTATTGTTGTTGTTGGCTTTTTGTGTTTTGTTTTGTGGGGGACTTTATGTGTGTCCGTGTGTGTGCAAGCCTGTTTTCCCTCGGATTGTTAAGTTATTTTAAAAATCTACTTGAATTTGAACATACTAATATATTTTATGGTCAATTTCACCCCTCATCATTTTACTCCCCAATAGACTCTAAATGCAAATGGGCTGAAAAAACAGTATGAGAGGTAGTTGTCCACACACTGGAGTAAAACTACCGTAATTATCCCACTGTTGTGACTCACGAAGACAGCCAAATATGATCATTCAAGTCCTAAAGGGAATTTCAGGGGTCTGAATCACCCACTTTGGCTGTCTACATCAATCAAATTAACTGCCTTCTTTTCCAATTCTCATTCATGCAGTAACACATAACTACAATTAAAGGTGAAAGATATGGAATAGGTTTCTGACAGTGAGGCTTACTCAGCAACACATCATATGAACACTGAATAATTTCCATTTCTGATGACTGGAAATCCCATTGAGCAAGGGTTGAGTTAGAAGGATCTCTAACTGTGGGAAGGAAAGAAAATGCCTTACTGAGAACTCTTTTAGTACTTACACTTATTTAAGCATATTCTTTCCTAAATACATGCTGTTCTGCCTACATATTCTCCCAAAAAAGCAATTATATCTTTCTTTTTTTATATCTTCCAGCCAAATTACCACTATCTTGGGCCTATCACTTTATCATACTCCTTAACATATTTGACCAAGTGGTAATAAAAACTCTGAAATACAGGGATAAAGTTATTGCTTTCTGAGCCAAGAGTGGAAGAATTTACAGTAATACTACTCCCTGGGCCTATCTTGGCTCGCGTGTAATATTGATGGATTTTTAGCATCCAGAATTTAGAGATTTTCACTGCTTCCACAACATTGGGATTATTAATAGAGTAGTACATGAAATTGAACAAGAGTGGGGAAAAGGGAGCTATGAATTATTTTATGTGACTATTTTATTCCTGTGACATGCATGCACTTGTCACAGCCTCCCTTGCTTCATACCAGTGCGCTTAACCTGTGGTTGGTTCTCTGGCCAACTGTGGTTAGAATTCTATGTGACAATATTGGTCTGCTTACATCAATGGTTTAGTAACATTTCAATGCCTACGATAGTCTTTTCCCTTTAAATGGTTTTATGTAGGGAAAAAATACAGAAAGGGGACCACTTGACATTAGTTCTGGCTCAGCAAGACTCAGGTTAGTGAACTATAGTGAACAGCCAAGAATTTAGTGACATATCATTTCAGATATGAAGGATGCTTAGCAATTACTGATCTTGTATTACACTGACAGAGTTGGCATTGACAGTGGAAGCTGTTTAGAATGATAAATGGATATGACAAATTATTAAAGGTAGAAGGCATTATTAGTATTGGTTGTAGATGCACCCTTTGAAAAAGGAAGTAGGAGGTAAAAGAAAACAAAAAACAAATAAAAAGGGAATTTGTAGTATGAAATTTAAGAAGAAAGATATATCTACAGCATACATTAAATTTATAAACAAATGGTGAAATTATAGAAATTGAGCAGCAATATCACTTGGGGGTAATGAAGACATGCATGAAACAGAAGAGTCACACAATTTTCACACATTCATGATACCATCTCCAATTTGTCTTCCTCACGCTCTCCTTCTGGTCATTTGTATTCCTCTTCCTCACGCTCTCCTTCTGGTCATTTGTATTCCTCTTTGGGGGCCATATTACAAAGCACCTGAAGCCCATTTGGAGGACCTTTTGAACTGCTGTAAGACTTCTGATTTCATTATTTCATTGCAGTCCTTGGCATGAATATTTTCTTTTAATGTCTGATTCACCTGTTTGCACTGAGTTTCCCTTATTCAAATGAAAATGAAGGACATGAAGTACTAATACTAAAAGTGCTATGGAAAGAAAAGAAAGTAATCCCTAAATATGTATATCTCTGTGCCTTGTTTGTTGTATAAACTGATGAAAGAGTAGAAGAGACACACTGTGTTACTGCTAATTTATATATATATACAAATTTACAAACCTTATCTTTTAAAAATTTTTTAAAAGTCTAGCTAGTAAAATTTTACAAAGATCTATATGCCTATGAAGTAGCAAGAAAGGCCATTAAATTTTGCTTCTAAGTGACAATCTACCTTCATATCTTTTTGGTGTTTTGATAAGTGTAAATGTTTCATTAAGGAATAGAAATTCATTTCTGTTGTGTGTACATAAATATACATATATCATATATAATATATTAGATTACCTTCTTAACTAATAGATCTTGTCTACAAACCCAAAAAGCTTCATGTACTGGTTTAGCACAATGCTTTCATTGTTTTGTTTTTTAAGATTTTTCATTAGGCTGATACTATAAGTTCTTTGGAAGCATATTTCATTTATGAATGACTCTTTGTTGTCATCTGTATTTAGTGAACAGAGTGTGCTACTTAGAGATGTTGAAAGAGGAAGATTCTACTACCATCTGGCTAGATCATTTAAGAAAATTTTCTTTGTCCTTAAAATCAATATTCCTAGATACTTAAAATTTTTAAAAGCATTAATATATCATATTTTAAGTTTATCACAACCTTCCATAATTTTTTTTAAGTTTTTATAAATCCTCCCAGATTTTTTCATACCTCTCTGGCTGTTCCTAATGTTTGGTTTGTTGTTTGCCTTTATGTCATTCTCCTTTTTTCCATAAATTGAGCAGTGGCATTCCTCAAAATTCCAGCCTAGGTCTGCTTCTCATGTTACTCTGTGTTCTTTACTAAGGCGATGTTGCCTGTGCCCATGACTTCATTCACCCCCTTCACTCAAGTAACTCATAGCCCAGTCTTCTTCCTGGAACTACAGAATTGTGAAACTCATTGCCTACTTGACATTTCCACGGAGAGAACTCAAAAGCACGACCTCAATTCAACATTTCCAAAACCAAACCCACCATCTTTCCCCACCCGCAACCACACCTTGTCCTCTTCCATCATTCTTTGTTTTTAGTGATTGTCTCCACCATTGGTGACCAATTGTTCAGCCTGGAAAAGAAGGAACCATCTTTCACATTTTTATCTCTCACCTCCTGTCACCCTCTCATATCTCATCATCACCAGATCCTATTGCTCTTTCTTTCAAATATTATGCAAATCCATCTGCCTCATTTCCATTTATATCGCCACCAATCTAGTGTATATTATATTGAATAGCATCCTATGTATTTTCTCTGCATAATGAAGCCAACAATAGCAATAGAAAAAATGATGATGTATTAATAATAATAATTATTATACTAATTTATAATGTGTTATCATATTTATTATGTTATACTCATATGTTATATCATACTGTATTTATTAATATAATAATAAACCATGCTTACTTTGTACCAGGTACAGTAATAAGCACTTTTAATTTGTTACCTAATTAATTCCTTACAGTAGCTAACACCAAGGGTGTTATCATTACCTCATTTTATAGACAAAGGCATTTAGGTTAGGAAAAGTTAAGTTAATTTGCCTAAGGTCACTTGGCTATGGTACTTCACACCTCTGATCATGTCACAACCTCAAACACATACACACACATTACCTTCTACTCCCCACTCTACCACATAAAACACATTTAGTGCTCCTTATGGTTTCGAAGACAAAGTTGAAAATCCTGACCACCTCTCTGGACTCATCCCTCTGTGGTTTCAGTGACCCAGCCACACTACTGCTTTTTGAGTTCCTTAAGTGTCCGCAGTCCCTTTCACCATAGGGACTTGCACACCCCACTCTCTCTGCTTGGCATACTGCCCCCCCTCCCCAAACCTCCTCCCAATTACATGCCTTCATGCACCATGCACTTCTCCCTCAGGACACTTATCCCTATTTATAATACCAGGTAGCTCTCCATCACACTCATCATTATAAAGATTTAACACATACATGTGTGATTTTTACATGTATTAATATATGTGTGACTTTAACATCTGTCTCCTATACTTGATTGTAAATTCTACCGGGAAAGAATTATAACTATTTTTGTTAAGTATTTTATATGAGACATTTTCTTTCATATTAGGTATTCAATAAACAATCATTGAATAAACGAATATATAAAAAAATAGGAAGTTATTTGAATGCAAAGTCCCAAATAACTTTTGGTAGACAACAAATACTCATGTCTCTTGTTAGAGACATGAGAATTGTTCTGTACAAAAATCCATCAGTCACAATGTTGGGCGGCATGATTTATTTTAATTTATATTCCTAGTGCCTAGCACAAAGCCTTCACACAGAGGTGTTCAATTAAAGCCATAAGACCTCTGTTAGGAGGTCTATTTCCTGCTTACTGTTTAAATCCATAACAAGTGACTGTCATGGGAAGGCTGTTTAGTTGGTAGCAAAATTTCCCTGACAGATGGACAGATAACTGAAAGTACTTGCCCTCGATACTAAGGTTTTCAAAGTGTTCATATGCCTGATCAAGTACCTGACCCTATTGAGATATTTAGAAATAGGGGAAGATGAAGCCCTTGAAATGATTGACTTCATATTTTCTGAGAGCACAGAAAGTGGCTAGGTTATAACAATTTGATTAATGTCATATACAAGTTTAAATTCTAATTAAGCAGTTAATACATGTTTGTCAGCTACTGTAAAAATATTTCATCACAAGCTGAACATCGCCCTTTTCTTTCAAAGAGCAAAGAGCACATGAACAATGAAACAAAACACAAAACAAAAACATGTAGATTTTGTTTTTTGTTTTCTGTTGCATAACTTTTGTCTCTCATTAGGGCTGTCATTTTGATTCTAGTTGATTTGTATTTGAAATATAGAATGATTTTACACATCATTTTACAAGATCATTTTAATACTTGCCTCATTTTTAAGATTTTGCATCACGTCACGTCACTGTGAATGGAGAACTTCTAGAATTGATGACTGTATTGAAGACAGACACTGGTCTTATGAACATAAAGCTGCTGCAGTGAAAGTCAGCAGCTAAAGCTGTGGCCCCACTGATGACACCTAGAATTCCTGCTCAGACAAAGGCTCTATTTCACCAAAGGAAAGGTAGGAAAGGATAGGAGATGTAACAGAAATATACAGGTGAGGACTAATCTATCTCCAAGGCAAGTCTGTATATAAATACTGAGTAATGTACTGGAAATGGATATGTGAATCACGGTTCTATTTCTGGTGATTAGATTCTACCTCTGAGCTTCCAAGAGCACTTCAATTGCAACAAATGCAAAAATGAACAAATGGAATTACGTTAAACTAAAAAACTTCTACACAGCCAAGGAAACAGTCAACAGTGAAGAGAAACAACCCATGAAATAGGAGAAAATAATTGTAAGCCATATTTATAATCAGGGAGCTAATATACAAAATATACAACTCAATAGTGAAGCGAACAAAAAACACCAAAAGAAAAAGAAAAAAAAAAAACAACACCAAATAATCCAATTAAAAATGGGCAAAGGAACTGAATAGACATTTTTCCAAGGAAATCATACAAATGGCCAACAGATATAGGAAAAGGTTCTCAAAATCAACAATCATCAGGGAAATGCAAACCAAAGAAAGCCACGATGACATAACTCCTCACATCTGTGAGGATGGCTATTATCAAAAAAAAAGATAACAACTGTTGGTTAGAATGTGGAGAAAAATGAATGCTTATACATTGTTAGTGGGAATATAAATTGGTACAGCCATTATGGAAAACAGTATGAAAATTCCTCAAAAAAACAAAAAATAAACTACCATATGATTCAACAATCACACTTTTGGGTATATATCCAAAGGAAATAAAATCAGTATGTTGAAGAGGTAACTGCACTCCCAGTCTCTAGGAGATCTAACACTTTAAGTGATTAATCTGAGCTGATAATCTAACCAATTTCTGATACTCCAAATATTTCACAAAGGCTCAAGAAATAGGAGCCATTCAATGTTCTTTATCTCTCTCCAACTAACAACTATAATCAGCAATGCTGACTATCAACATTCACAGCTTTACTCTTTGATAATAAGCCTTGTCACCATACCCCTGAAATATACATATGACATAGTCAAAATCAGATAGATATGAATTGCTTTTTAATTAAATAACTACAAACAAGAAGAGAAACAACATAAAAAAAGAAAAATCATCATGAAACTGTAGTTTTCTTTCAAAAGTTGCTAGCAGCAATTAGCAATTCATAGCTAAGAAAAGGGGGGGGACAAAAATTTAAGTAAATCTTCTACCGATTATTTATCATAAACTTATTAAGGTAAGAATTAATATTATATTCTGGATAAAGTAAATGTTTTAGAAAATCTACTAAGTTACAGAACAAAAGAACAAGGAACTAACATGTCTAGGCTCATTATCTATATATTTTTTCCTCTATCCTCAGAACAAACCCGAGAGCAATGTACAGATTTAAAATTTTTAAAGATTAGAAGCCTAAGGCTCAGAGAAGTTAAATAGCTTACTCTAAATAAATCAGAAAAAAATCATAATATAAATGCATTTGATATTGGGTGAAGGAGGTATGGACTTTTTTTTATTTTTTCCCACATGAAACAGAATGAGGCATATTTGTCTACGGCATTTTGTTTAGGAACACTAGGAACACAGTCAAGCCCAGAAAATATTAAGTAAGAGGCCAAGTCCTCTTTTGGGGCCCTCTTTTTTTTTCAGCTATGTATATATTTCTTTTATTGGCTTTAGCCCAAATCATACTGACTTACTAAAAAGTGCCTCTTCCTTGATATATAATATATAATATATTTCCTAACATTAACTAGAGATGTGTAGGGCCTACAAAAAATATGTTTCCTAAACAAAATCAAGTTCAAAATATCAAGAGGCAGAAATTGAAAAAATAATAAAAATAATAAAAATCTCTTTTCTTATAGTTTGAAGATAAGTTTGTGTTCAAGGCTTCGAAATCAGATGAAGCGTATATAAGGGGGAAGAAAACAGTGCAAAAGACTCAAGAGTCAGAATGCTATTGTTTAAATTCAAACTCTCAGACTTAATGGTTGTGAATCCTTGGCCAAATTACTTAACCTCTCTAAGACTCAATATCTACATCTACAAATGAATAAAATAATCATATCTATATCTAAGGGTAGAGCTTAACACAGTCCCTTAACTCATGTTGGCTGGCAAACAGAATTGTTTTATCTTGAACTGCTTAACAACTTGCTGGCTGGAACTAAGGGTCCTACGAGTTTTCCATTTTGTGATGTTTCTTCTCCTAAACTCAACTTCCCAAGGATCCCAATGCTTCCTTTTGTAGGCATTAAGACTTCTCAAGGGCTCTAGATTTTGGGCAGCTGGCACGTCCAGGATCCCCTACTCAACTGATAACTAGCCTCATATAGCTTGGTAACTGAGCCCAAAATGTTTTTTTCTACCGAAAAGGAGGTTTTTATACTTACAAGAAGGTAGAGTAGCAGTCAGGCGGGGTTTCTTCCCTTGAAAAACAAACCCAGTGAATGTCCAGTTGCTTCCCCAGGCTCCAGCACCCCTATCAAGGAGGTAATGAGAAATGGGGACCATTTTTCTCCTTTTGCCGACCATTGGTTTCTAAGTGTCTCTAATAATGCCTATTCTTTAACCCATCTCATGGGACATTATAGCATTTACCTTTCCTGCCTTGCCAGCGTTCAGCAAGTCTTAGCTACTCCTGGTTCTCCCACTTTGGAGCTAGCTCCTTTTATAAATGAAGCTGCAGAGGAGGAGCACTGGCCTTGGGTACGTGTAAAATCTCCTGCCTTAGTGACACAGACGTTCTCAGTCCATTCTTACTAGTACCACCTGGGCTCTCTACCAGGTGCTACTCTCATA
Source organism: Avahi laniger (assembly GCA_963575035.1). NCBI lineage: Eukaryota > Metazoa > Chordata > Mammalia > Primates > Indriidae > Avahi > Avahi laniger. The sequence goes on along the minus strand of CAUYSK010071548.1, from coordinate 5,251 downwards.
AAGAAAGTCTTCTAAAATAAAATTTTGAGAAAATTAAGCATGGTTAGAGATAAAGTTTTAAGCTAATATTCACCTATTCTTTATACATATGCAAGTAATTAATTGTTCATGAGTTCTTAGAGATTCAAGGCATGAACTTAAAAAATACACCACAAGAAACCACAGAAACAAAAAAGTGTAGATGTGGTAACTGGTTTGTTAAAATTTGGTCTTCATAGCTCTTAATTCGTAGCCTTAGGTAAACTTAGGAGAGTTTTGCTGACAAATAGAGAAAAGAGAAATACTATGCTTTGAAGCAGAAGTATTACATACTTGGTTTTCTGGCTGCATATTTTATAACATAGTAAAAGAACCATAATGATTTTTTCATTTTTAAAAAAATGCCAAGAGGCAAAAAGTGCATGCATCCAACATGTCCCACTAACTTGGAGCAAAACACAAAAAAATTAAATACACAAAAGCAAAATGATCAATTTTCTTTTGAAAAATTACATGAAGGAAAAAGGTCAAACCTTCAAGTTATTCAGAGCAAAATATATGTTTATAAATACATAAAAGACAAAATTCTTTCAAATAATTTATAAGCTAAAACACAAGAAAAAAATTGGAAAAAATTATACGTCTTGAGATACAGCAGTTGCTTCATGAATAAGGAAGTTCCCATCTTCTCCTCTCTGGCAAATTTTCAGATTTTCACACTGTAATAAGCGTGCTTTAGTGCTCCAAGATAATAAAGAAACATTATCTAGGATTTAAATTATGTCTTTGTACTTAGACCTGTGAGGCTTCTACAGGCTAAGATGTTCATTAACTCCATTAATTCCAGTTTACGGGCCTAGAGGTGGGAGGAAGTGGTGAACTAACAAAAGGAACTAGCTAGAAGACCTGATTAGATGGAGAATCAGCAAGTGGAAGACATGAAATTTCCTGCAGTTAATGTTTAGCAAACCAGAGACATTTTTTCAATGCATGGCTTAGATTTAAATTTGCTTTTCAGCAATTCATTAAAAAAGCAGGTATAATCCACTCCTAATAAGACAGTCTTTACTGTCTTATGTCAAGCCAGGCCGGACCTAGCCTTTGTCTGGATGTCACCAGGCTGGAGCTCCATTTCACTCACTGTTTCACACAGAGATAAGCGTGCCCCTAACTGGAGCTGGCAGTGTGCGCAACCCCAGGGAGTAGTGTTCACACAGACCGGTGTGAGCGGTGCAGTGTGAATGCTGCCCCATGGAGCAACACCGAGGCACTCTTGCGAGTGGGCGCCTCAGGCCGCAGTGCCGCTGTGGCTTCCATTCCGGGAGGAGACTATGTTCAATTGCTAGAGCCTGTAATGAACTGTAAAAAAAAAGAAAATGGATATGCAAATAATACTTTTTCAAAGGCCAGGAAAGAATAGTCATTTACTTAATGAATTGCAGGCTATGAGGAGAAGTTTCATTTACTAATCCCTCAAAACCTACAGAACTCTTTGGGTCTTAACCCCACCCTGCTTCTCTTTTGTCTCATTCTTCTCTGACTTTCCATATTCTCTTCCCCTTCTCCTAATTTCATTCTGTGTCTCTCTCTGTACTTATACATTCTTCCTTTCCTGTTGTTCTTTCATCTTTTTTTCTGCTTATAACTTTTATTTTTCCATTATGCTTCCTTTTTTATGTATTCCCCATATGTCTATTTTTGTCTCTCTTTTTCTTTCTTTTCTGTGTCCCAGCAGGCACCATTCATCTCCATCTGCCTTTTTACCCTCACCCTTTCCCCTGCTATTTCTTTTCTTTTCTTTTTTTTTCTTTTTTTCTTTTTTTTTTTGAGACAGTCTTGCTCTGTTGCCCGGGCTAGAGCGCCGTGACATCAGCCTAGCTCACAGCAACCTCAAACTCCTAGGCTCAAGTGATCCTCCTGCCTCAGCCTCCAGAGCAGCTGGGACTACAGGCGTGTGTCACCATGTCCCGCTAGTTTTTTCTAGTTTTAGTAGAGACAGGTCTCGCTCTTGCTCGGGCTTTTCTTGAACTCCTGAGCCCAAGCAATCCTCCCGCCTCAGCCTCCCAGATTACACGAGTGAGCTGCCACACCCCTGCTATTTCCTAATTTCCTTTGTGAATACCCAGTGTCTTCTATTTTTCCAGTTTCTTTCTTGCTACCTATTCCTCTAACTGCCCATGATGCAAAACGAAAGTATGCTTGTTTAATGTCCTCTCTGTGGCTCCAGATGGATTATGTCTCCATGTCTGTGGTCCTTGAAAGGATGCAGAATAAATATCATTACTCACGGCATTGAGAGTTGTCATTCTCATTGTACCTAGATTGTGTTACAATTTTACAAAAATATACAATATATGCTGAAGTATTTTTGTAAAATGTATTTCTGCACGTGAGACTACTAAAGCCCAGGCTATGTAATACTTAATCTCAAATCTACATATTTTCCTCATTGATTTTAGAATTCTTGATTAAGAAATGCTCCAAACTATGTCAAAATTCTTCTCAAGTATTTTTCTGTTGATGATTTGTGTACACAAAGGAAGACTTGTTTATTGGCCTTGCTGCAACCAATTATTACAGCTGCAGTAAAGTGTGCCATCTGGCAGAAACACTCCCATGATTTTGGAACTTAAATAATGATTTAGACAAATGCCAAGGAAGAAAATTTCCCAAATGACTTAGCATCTTCTTCAAGAAACTGGAAAATAAACCAAAAAATAGATCAGAGGAAAGATGTAGCAAACTCATAGATAACAACAAAAATACGGGAGTTAGAATCCAAAAGGTGGTTCATTGAAAAATAACATAAAATAGATATAACAATAACTAAACTAATTAAGAGGAATAAAAGAGACAAATTCAAATACACAAAATAAGAATTGGTTAAATAATCAGAGAAAGAGAAAGAATTACAGGAATCACAACAGACTACTTTGTTCAAGTATGGCCAAATAAATTCTGAAAAATGGGATGAAATAAATAATATTCAAAGAAAATATAATTTGCTAAAATTCAGTTAACAAGAAAGAAAAAGATCTAAAGAGATGATATCAAGATTGATATTCCAGATACTTTTAAAGCAGAGGCTTTAAACAATAAGAATTGAATCCAGCTATACATGTATGTGCATTCTGGCTGAGTATCAGCCTTGCTAATAGCTATAGAACATAGAGAAATTTGGAGAGGCCTTACCAGGAATAGCTAGTCTACATACCATATAGTATCAGCTGAGCTCATTCATGCAGCTGTATTCAGCTGGCAGCTGGGCTGGGCTGTAAGGTTCAAGATGGCCTCCTAGTATGTCTAGGTCCTTGCTGTGGGCTGCCAGGTGGAGTACTGATTCTTTTCCATGTGATCTTTCTTTTCATGTGGTGTCTCATATCCCAAGGCCTCTTTCTCCCACAGAAAATTGTGATGACTAGTGATATTAAGCATTTTTTCATATACCTATTGTCAATTTTATGCTTTCTTTGGAAAAATGTCTATTCAGTTTTTTAGTCTATTTTTAGTAGAGTGATTAGTTTCTTACTTTTATGCTTGATACTGAGTTATAGGAGTTCCCTGTATATTTTGGATATTAACCTTTTATCATATATATAGTTTGCAAATATATCGTCCCATTCTGTAGGATGCCTTTTCATTTTGTTGATTGTTTTCTTTGCTGTGCAGATTTTTCAATTGATGTAATCTCATTTGTTTATTTTTTGTTGTTGTTGCCTGTGCTTTTGGTGTCATACCCAAGAAATCATTGCAAAGATCAACGTCAAAAAGCTTTCCCCCTGTGTTTTCTTCTAGGACTTTTACAGTTTCACTTCTTATGATTAAGCCTTTAATCCATTTTGAGTTGGTTTTTGGTATGGTACAAGATAAGGGTCCAATTTCATTCTTTTGCATACGATACCCAGTTTTCCCAGCATCACTTATTGAAGAGACTATCTTTTCTCCTTTGCATATTTGGCACTCATGTAAAAGATCAGTTGATCATATGTGCATGGATTTATTTCTGGGCTCTCTTTCCAGTTTCATTAATCTAAACATCTACATGTATGCCACTCCCATACTCTTTTGGTTACTCTAGCTTTGTAATATATTTTGAAATCAAGAAATGTGATGCCTCCAGTTTTGTTCTTCTTTCTCAAGATTGATTTGGCCATTCATGATGTTGTTATTTCTATTTCTTTAAAAATGGCATTGGGTTTTTTATTCTATTGAATCTGTGAATCCCTGGATAATATGGACATTTTAGCAATATTGTCTTTCAATGCATGAATACAAGGTATCTTTAATTTGTTCCTCTAGTCTTTAATTTCTTTGAACAATGTTTTATAGTTTTAAATATAGAAGTCTCACATCCTTATTTAAATTTGATTCTAAGTATTTTATTCATCTTGACATTATTGTAAATGTGACTTGTTTTCCTAATTTCTCTTTCAGATAGTTCATTGTTAATGTATAGAAATGCAACTGATTTTGTTTGTTGGTTTTGTATCCTGCAATTTTACTGAATTCATTTAATAGTTCTGACAGTTTTTTGATGGAGTCTTTAAGGTTATCTATATATAAGATCATATCACATGATCAATGACAATTATACTTCTTATTTTCTGATCCGGATGCCTTTTATTTTTTTCCTTCTCTAATTACTATGGCTAGGACTTCCAGGACTATGTTGAATGGAAAGAGCAAGAATGGAATCCTTGTTCCTAATCTTAGAAGAAAAGCTTTCAGTTTTTCACCTTTGAGTATGATGTTAGCTGTGGACTTTTCATATATGGCTTTTATTATGATGAGGTACATTTCTTTTATTTCTAAATTTTTTCACAGTTTTTATCATGAAATGGTGTTGAATATTGTCAGATACCTTTCCGGCATCTATTGAGATGATTATGTGATTTTTATCCTTCATTATGTTAATGTGGTATATCACATTAATTAATTTTTATATGTTAAACCATCTTTGCATCCCAGGGATAAAACCTACTTGATGGGTGTATGATCCTTTCAATATGTTGTTGGACTCTATTTGCTAGTAATAAAAGGGGGGGAGAGATCACAGAAAGGAAGAAAATCACACAATACAGCAGACTTTACAAACACAATAATATACTGTGGCAATAGTTATAAATGATAAGTGATTTTGAACTGAGAATTATATATTTACCCAAATTATCACTCATTTGTAAAGGAAAATACAATATATTTAAAATATTTACCAGACATTTGAAAAATCTAATAATACTTCAGTCAAGTGAAAAATAAATAAAAATAAATA
>CAUYSK010071547.1:0-60292 GCA_963575035.1 Avahi laniger | reverse complement strand
CTGTCCAATTAATTTCTTTCTATTTTTGATAGAGACGGAATCTCACTCTTGCTCAGGCTGGTCTCGAACTCCTGAGCTCAAACAATCCGCCCACCTCGGCCTCCCAGAGTGCTAGGATTACAGGCGTGAGCCACCGCGCCCGGCCCACTTTATTTTTGAAATTTGTTGATTAATTGAGGCAGAGTCTCACCCTGTTGCCCCCAGCTAGAGTATAGTGGTGTCATCATAGCTCACTATAACCTCAAACTGCTGGGCTCCAGTGATCCTCCTGTCTCAGCCTCCAGAATAGTTTGGAACTACATGTCACACCACCACAACTGGCTAATTTTTTAAATTTTTTGTAGAGACGGGATTTTGCTGTATTGCTTATTCTGATCTCGAACTCCTGACCTCAAGCAGACCTCCTGCCTGGGCCTCCCAAATTGCTAGGATTACAGACGCAAGCCACCATGCCTGGCCTACTGTTTCAGTTTAATAAGAAGAGAAAAGATAAACCCTGAAGTAGGTGAAGAAGGAATTATCTCCATGTCAGGATCTATTCAGCCCTTCTGCATCACAGGGTTGGCATTCAGTGCTTCATCTCTGGACAGCCAGTCCCCTGTTCTTGGTACTGCCCCGTGCTGCTGCCATGCTGCTTTTAACGTGCAGGATTACATAGTGATGGTGTTCAGTGCGTGCTGTGGCCAGGAGAGCATCCGAGCAGAAGACAGTGCTCTTCTGGCCAGAGTAGGCCTTTGTCTTTGGGGAACGATGAGCGTAGAGCAGGATCCTCTACCAGGTCAGTGGTGAGACAGTTTGAGGACAGGCTGTTAGTTGTCATCAGGCCATGCTAGGCCTGCCCTTGCCATAGGAGTGGAATTGGAGGGACTGGTGGAGCTCTGCCCAGCCCACTCACTCCATGGCTTCACACTCAGGAATTGTCCTTTCTCCTGCTTCTTTTGCATTATCTCTAGGCTTTTAGGAATTACTATGTATTTCCTCTGTCCCTGAAAATATTTTGACATTTCACATATTAGCTGAAGAACAATTCCTGGGATAAGGAATTCAACTATCTTATGTGATTCACTTTTTTCTAATAAAGCAAATGGTGCAATAAATTCATTTTGATCCCCACTAAGTAACAACAGCTATTTATCCCCAAGGATTTCTTTCTTTTTTTTTTTTTTATGATCCCATATTGTGTATATGTAGGAGATACTAGCCTGTGAGTTAAGGCTTAATAGTATTTAAAGTTCCTGGTTAACTTTTCACTCTGATCTCCTTTGTCAACTGTTAGTTTTCACAGTAAGTCTTCTGTTTTGTAATGTAGGGGAACTGAATATGGAACAAGTGTACATTTAGAGTCAGATTACTTCATTGAAAATATAGGCAAAGATTTTCAAACACTGTGTCCGTGGCTGAGTCCCAAGCATTTTCCATTGTAAAAAAAAAAAAAAAAATCAACAATACTGATAGTAATAATAATGTCACCGTTATGGGAACAGGATCATTCCTTTTTGCTTCACATGACATTTGAGATCTTTTGAATTATTTTTAGCCTCATTCAGTCCTTCCCACTTTTCCATCAGAACAAATCTGATTTGACTTTTTCTGTAACAGGTAAGTCAACATGGCAAGGGCTGGAACACACTGGCTTACCAGTGCTTTGGAGTTAAGGACATTGGTCTACAGTATTCATTCATAAGACTGTGATAGCTACTGGTGAGGAATTTTAGACATTAAGCACTGCACAGAGCTTTCTTTGCTGCCACTTGCCCTGATATACTGTCCCCTGGTAGAATCATGAGAAATTTTTTCCTAACATGTTATATCCTGTATTTTTCTGGTGTTCTGTAAGAGTTTGTAAAGCAATATTCTTACAGAGTAGATCTCTCCTCCTTTCGTGTTAATAGATACACATGCGTAGGTTTTGACTCTTGAGAGGCATTATGCAGAACAAATACGAAGATTTGAATAGGGATTGTCTCTTTGTATCCACATAAAGCTAGTATGTTGCTTCGTGCATTATGGGTGCTCTATAAATGTTAATTGTCACAAATTCTTGAACCCAAAAGTTTAAATTAAGTCCAATTAAATTTTATTGAGCCATGTACTATGTTAGGTGAAGAAAGTAAGAATATTGACAAGGCAGTTGCTGGGAGAGTGGATTCCCTTGGTAACTGGAGGATAATCTCATACACATACACTTTTTGTTTTTTTCTTTACAATTAGAGATGTTATGGCAGAAACACAAATAGTGAAGTTGAAAGGAGAGGGCAGGGATGAGGAAGGTCACTTAGGGGGGTCATCTGGTTATGAGATCTGATGTAGTCTTTGCAAGATGAGGATGAGGAGAAGGAAACTCCCTTTATTCTAGTTCTCTGAATGTATTTGAAAGACAAAACAGGTTTGGTGTCTGGCATTGATATCATAGATACTTTGCAATGTTTGTTTCTTTTATAACCAGGATTGTTGTTTTCTTTGGTTCCCATGCTCACTGTGTTTTCCTGCCTTCTTCCTTAAGAATTGCCTGAGGTTCCATCCATTGAGGAGGAAGTGGAAGAAACAGAGTCTTGGGCAAAGCCGCTCATCCACCTTTGGCAGACGAGGTCCCCTAACTTCGTGGCCGAGCAAGAGTATAATGCAGCTGTGGCCAAGATGGAGCCATACTGTGCCATCTGCACTCTGCTTAAGCCCTACTACAAGGTAATGGCCGGTGCTGTCACAGTTCCCTCTCACCGTGGTATGCTCTGTGTGACTGGCCACCCACAAGGTTACCTGTAGGCTTAGTATGACCATGAGAGGAAGACAGTAGTCCTTCTGTAGCTAGTGGCCTTCACAGAATAACAAACAATTTCTAAGTGCTCCTTTGGAGATACTTTTCTGACAGTACTTTATCTTTTTTTGAATATCTTGTATTGTTTTAGGGAAGGGGCACTTCCAACCTTTCTACCCCTTTTGCCAAGAAACACAGAACTTAAAGCTTATAAATCATAGCAATTTGCAAAGAGAGAGCCTAGACTTAGTCTCTGTTTTTTGTTTGAAAATATCACTCTCAAATAATACAAATGTCAGCTTTGGGCCCAAATGTCTCTCTTCACCTTCCCATTGAAACATGCAAAAGTTGCAACCAAGACTCAATAAAAGGGAAATGCCTGGCTCACCCTGATCATCCCGCTGTGCTTGATGCTTGATGTATTCTGTATATCTTATACCAACAGCATCTCAACTCATGGAGGGCCACATTCTTCAGCACTAACACAAAGGAAATGACCTTTAGGGATCTAGAAAAGGTGGCACTACATGGTCCATTTGAAAATGCAATATATTATAAAGTATGTTGGCATGAACATTGTATTTGGGATTATGTTGTCATTAATAGAATCAGAAATTTATTCAAGATCACATCTGCCTTAGAGTTCCACGTAAAAGTGAACTCTATTTCATTCAGAAATTTCAGAGCAAGAAAATGTGTTGTGATAGGCCATATTTTCAGACCTTTGCTAACAGAGAAAATATTTTATTCACTTCATGTTTTTGAATGTGGCACTGGTGAGTGACAAACGTTATTTTTGTTTTTCTTTGGTTATTAAATTTCTGTGTTCTAACTTTTTATTGATTTTATTTCTACATCTTTATCTGCCTATATATTTCCCAATAATTAATAAAATTTCAACTAAAATTTTAGGATTTGGGGAAATATAAAATCTATAAGGTAATTATAGTTACAAATAAATACCAAACATGTTTCTCATATATTTTGGTGAGAGGTGATAATTTTACTTGGCACATTGTCCTTTCTAAGTGACATGTGGCAGATTATCTCTTCTGTTGTTTTCAAACTTTGAGGTGAGACAGAAGCCTTCGAAGCGTCTTTCTATACTGTTGCACAGATTAAAACTGGGGTCTTTGAACAAGTGTAACCAGATAAGATTCCTCAGTCAATGGAAGCAGGTTTGTTGACCTAGTACAAATAAAGAAACAAACAAAAAAATTTAATCAGAAGAATTGATGTTTTCCATGAACTATTTCTGGAAAAACACAGTTTTAGTAGCTCTTCATTTTCTTATATTTGGAAACATGCATATTCTCTTATTCTACAGATTAGCCTCTGGATGGGTATCTGAGGTGTAGCATTGTTAAAAAGTGAATAGTTGTCTCAAAGAGAGCAACAGGAAGAAAAAAAAGTTACAAGTTAGTGGCTGTAACCAGGTGTTTGTAGATTTGAGGACCAGAACGAATGATGGGCACTTTTCCATGTTTTTCACTCGTTTGGAAATGTTGTGTTTTTTCAGCCAGATAGCAGCAATGAAGAAAATGATGCTAGATGGGAGACAAAATTAGATGAAGTGGATACGTCGGGAGCAAAGACTAAGCCCCTCATTCCAGAGATGTGTTTTATTTATAGTGAAGAAAATATAGAATATTCCCCACCCAATGCCTTCCTTGAAGAGGATGGAACAAGTCTTCTGATTTCTTGTGCAAAATGCTGTGTACGGGTTCATGCAAGTAAATGAATCTATAATTCATGAAGCTTTTCAGTGTTACGCATAGTCTTTATTTCTCACTTCTTTGAAACCTGTCAAATCTATTGCACATCACTATTTCTCTTCTTAATGGTTAGATCGTTCTTTATCACACTTCTTGTAAAAGCATGAGTAGGTATAATCATCCTTTTTTCTCCAGTTTCATGCAGTATCAGTGTAGAGCACATCTGGTTTTCTTGTTTTTTGGGGGTCCATATTTTGAAATGTTTTTGACTGAGTGAAAGACTAGACTTGAAGGTTTAGAGATTTTATTATTGTCCATTCATCAGTTATCAGTATTCTCTATTGTACTATTGTGAGAATTAGATACCAATAAGATGCAAACTCTCATGTTTCCTAGGAACAATATCAGTTATGAAACATGAGAACCAGAATTATCTTTGAGATAGATTTACTTACGCTTTGTTCTAAGCAGTGGATTCAGAACAGTATGGTAGGCACATGTCCTGATTTTATTGTTTCAGTCCTGAGATGTGAAGTATTTTATTAAAGATGTGAAAGACCTAATGCATGGATCCATACTATTGTCTTATAGGTTGTTATGGTATCCCTTCTCATGAGATCTGTGATGGATGGCTCTGTGCCCGGTGCAAAATGAATGCGTGGACAGCAGTAAGTGGCTTGTTTTGGAATTGCTCAACCCCTCCTCTCACCCCACCCACTGTGGACACATTTAAATCTAGTGAAAGGATAAGATTGCACCCTTGCTTTTGTATGCAATTCCACACATCCCTGTATTTCTCGTCTTCCCTCTGCAAATCACCTTATATGCTAGCTCTGTATCAGTTGTAGAAGTATTGGGTAAATTTCTAGGTTTTATTTCTTTATATAAAAATCTGCAGGGATTGTCAGTTTATCAAGTCCACATGTACATTTTCAAGACCTCAAAATTTTGCTTTATTTTCCTGCCCAGCCTTATTTTGCAGTTCTTGAAAATAGTATTCTAAGAAGCAGTCAAGGTGGGTCCTTAGTGACTCCTGAAGAAACCATGCTCATATCCAACTTTCCAGTTGGTGTCAGGCCTTTTCCGCATGTATTCGTCTTTGCCTTTGTGCAGTAACAAACTCTAGAGTGTCTGCTGTGTGTTGTGCATTGTTGTCAACTTGACATAGAACATTTAGTAACAACTGATTCTCCATTTGGGGGACACAGAATGTTCTTGCTATGAATTGTTTTTCCTGAAGACCCTGCTGAAAGTTAAGCTTACTTTTAATCTTCGATTCCATTATCTACTATGTCACACATTTTGCCGTTTAATTAGGTTCTGCCTTCATTTTTCTTAAAAATTGTCTTTAAGGAACAATCAGAACATTCTCGAAAGTGAAAAGCTACTAGATCTCAACACTGAGTCCCTCACTCACACATAGCAGTTGCTCAGCTTGATAATTTCAGTTAGTAGCATTTGCTTTATTTCTCAATGATCTCTAATGACAAAGAATTAAATTTCCTTGCAACCAAAGTAAAAAACCTGAAGGGCAATATAAAGAATATGCCTTGCATGATGAGAACTTATGTCATGACTATATATTTAGCTCTCAGTGTGGAAATAAATATGGCGATTATAAATTAAAGGAGTGTGAGGGATATCTTCCTGAATGATTTTATTGCTGACATTCTCTTGGATAGTGAGGGAAGAAAGGAGATAAATATGGACACTGTCATCCAGCTAATCTGGTATATTTAATATCAGAAGTAATGTCTTCCATTTAAGAAGTGTGTGCATTGGTGTACTCATGACTTTTGGTATAGTCATGTGTCAGTTGATGACAGAGATACTCTGATAAGCATGTTGTTAGGCAGTATCGTCATTGTGTGAGCATCAGAGTATACTTACACAAACCTAGTTGGTGTAGCCTGTTACACACCTGGGCTATATGGTATAGCCTGTTGCTTCTGCTGTACTGGATACTGTAGGCAGTAGTAACACATTGGTAAGTATTTATATATCTAAACATATAAAAGGGACAGTAAAAATGCAATATTATAATCTTATGGGACTACCATCATGTATGCTGTTGTTGACTAAAACTTTATTATGGGACACATGACTGTATTTCCTTTTGTGTGATCATTATATCATAAAAAAAAACTATGTAAATGTAGGGCATCTTTAAAACAGCTAGGAAGTCCTGCTTATAATCAGGACTGGATAACTGTATCTAGCTCTTATTACCATATGGTTCCTATTTTCTGTACCCAAGTAAGGTCTTGTGGAATCAGTTTGATATCTGTCTGGTCATGTCCTCTCACTCACCCCAGTGCATAAATTTAGAAATTAAGAGATCATCTAATCCAATTCACCATTGCATTAAGAGTTCTCTGTTCCATCCGCAGTTACTGCTTGGCTCCTGTGCTCACACACTGAGCAGTCCTGTTGTCCAAGGTACCATTGTCCTTTGCATGGCAGAGCCAGGGCCAGGCCTAGGCCACCCACCCTGATTCTAAAGCTGGTTCTGGTTTATCACGCTGTTTTCATGTAGCATGTTTTAAAAAGAAAGTCCTCTGTTTAATCACTCTTTGGAATAGATTTAAAGCATCTTCCCATTAATCTTAACCCTTTGCTCCCTAAGAAACTATAATACACCACTTGTGTTTTAATATTGCAACCATGTAAATCTCTTTCAATTTGCAATAGAACTGGGAACTCTTGAATATAACTTTACAGTGATTTTAAGACTCACATAATTTCTTGTTTCTAATTAGAAATGATCTGAATTCACGGTGGATTACAATTGTTTTTTAAATTTATCCATTTTGAGTATACTTTGTCATTTTTTAAATTTATCCATTTTGAGTATACTTTGTCTATGAAGCTCCATTCCTATTTCTCCTGAAAAGAAATTGAATGCAGTTTAAGTACTGCAGAGAAGCAACTGACAATATTGATATTCTGACTTTAACACCCTGATTTAGTGTGGCAGTGAGTGTTGCAGTATTAATTTCTACTAAACACTTAAGTGTGATTTCTTTGAATTTTGTGGCTAGAATGATTGCATTTTAAAAGTATCCTTAGACTTAACTTCTTGAGCAATCAATCTCACACTGTCAGTTTTAAGATTCCAGAGGAGCCCTAGCTTTTTTAAAAATAGAAAATATAAAGGCGCTTGTGGATATCTAATAGTGCAGTCGAGGTCAGATGATATTTCAGTGCTGGCTTGTACTTCACTAACTCTCATTCCTAATTATTTCCTAGAATTTTTATTAGCATACCTTGTGAAGGTAAGAGTTATTCATCAGGAATACAAAATATTCATTCCTGTAGCATATTTAGCTTGGGCCATAAGATTATACACCCAATATAATTACACTATTAATATTTGTTTCCTTTTATCATAAGTGCTTTTCAGTACCTTGTATTTATTTATTTATTTATTTATTTTGAGACAGAGTCTCACTCTGTCGCCGGAGTAGAGTGCCGTGGTGTCAGCCTAGCTGACAGCAACCTCAAGCTCCTGGGCTCGAGCAATCCTACTGCCTCAGCCTCCCGAGTAGCTGGGACTACAGACATGCGCCACCACGCCCGGCTAATTTTTTCTATATAGATTTTTAGTTGTCCAAATAATTTCTTTCTATTTTTAGTAGAGACAGGGTCTTGTTCTTGCTCAGGCTGGTCTCGAACTCCTGACCTTGAGCGATCCACCCGCCTCGGCCTCCCAGAGTGCTGGGATTAGAGACGTGAGTCACCGCGCCCGGCCTGTATTTATTTTTAGTAAGGTATATGACAAGTGTATGCAGCGGTTTTAATTTTTAAAGATTGTTTTTAAAAAGAGAGACTATATTATAGTAGTAATTTATCATAGAGTTAGGAATCAATAATAATTTAAAAGCAAGGTATTTTAGTTACTAGTTCATCTAATCCCAGACAATAAATAAATAAACTAATATGTTAGAATGTGGTAAGTTTTGTCAACTTCAACCTGGGCAAGTTAGTGGAGGATGTATGCAAGGCTGAATCAATCCTCATAGACCAGTTGTCTTTTTATTTACTAGTTCTAAAGAGTGGGTGTCACTGTGGACTCAGTTTCCCTGCTAGGTTTTAAGCAACTGGAGGGCAGAACCCTGTCTCATTTATCTCTGTAACACCCCTAAAACCTGGTCTAATGTTCAATCATTTCTGAAGTAACAGGATATGAGATAGGAAGCTTTAGATCATAGTGTTATGAGCCAGATCTTTTTTGTGACCTTCCATGTCCTCACCATTTCCAAATACTAGGTTCAGACCTTACTCTGATCCATTTCGCTACCATTTTCTTGCCTTTTCCATTCATGTCAATTAAAATAAGAAACAAAAACTGTATTGCAACTTCACCTGCATGTGCTTGAGAAGAGGCTAGTTTTAATTTGGTATTATACCCTCATTTGGATTCTAGGATTATAGTTTCATGCCCAACTTCAAATGAAATGAAGTAAAACTGACAAAGACCCCCACAAAATAACTGTCTATTGGGGTTGTATATTCATTAGACATTGCTGTGAGCTCTTGCTTTGTGCTATTTCGATATTGCTGAGATAAATAGACACAACTACCTGAACACTGTGTTTGATTTATAAACTACCTTTACTAGATTATTTTATTTACGGCTCTGTTTGTTTGGAATCCTTTGTTGTCTTTTTATTCCAAACGTTATCAAGTTCTGTTTTTAGGTGTAGAAAGTCAATACTCTGATTTTAGTATCTGTCTCTTATAATTTTGACTCTTAGGTATCTCATCACTTTTTACCTAAATTTCTATAATTTGTGTTTAATCCGTACATCAGTTTTTACTGCAAATCACTGCTAATTGAGAATGTTATGCTAATATTGTCACCATAAAAATTCAGAATTTGTATTGCTTTCTTCATGGATTTTTTTCCCCTCTATTTTTCTTTTTTATCCCCACATTAAAAATTTTTTTGAGTCTAAGTATTTTTGTGGAATACTTGAAAGGTACTTTTGGGCTATACTTCTGATTATGAAGGAAGATGTTAGTTAAATGTCTGGAATAAACTGGTAACCTAAATATTCACTTTATTCTAAAAAATTAATAATCCATGCCCTTATACTTTGTAGAACATTAGAAGGTAGTTGCTAGTACATTATGGAAGGATTTTCTATGTGATCTTCTGAAGAAGTTATAATATAGAATTCTAAAGAATAAGAGAAATATAAGCAGGTTAAAAAAATTAAGGAATTTGAATAAGATTATTTTTTAAATTTAAGGGATAATGTAAGTAATCCTTTGGTAGCTGTTTCTCTCCAGGGAATTTGGATGTTTCTTCAGGTACCTTTCCGGAGGTGGGGGATGTGGGGTTTTGTTAGAGTGCCGTAGATGGGAGTGAAAACTACATGTGAAGATCGGTAACTTAACATCATAGAAAGTCATAGAAACTGACATCCTACTCAGATTTATGATTGACCAATCACGAATTGCCAGTCTTCTGTACATTGCAGCCTTAAGCCTGTGCTGTTGTTTTTCATTGTGAGTTTGAAAAATTCCAAACAAACTGCCATTTGTGCTGTGTTTTACTAGGGAGCTTTTTTATTACCTTAAATAATTCTTGCGGGTAGACAGGGTAAATGTAAATGCAGTAGCTCACATACCTGTAATCTAAATAAAATCTAAATCGAAGAGAGATTTAAAAGCAACATAATAAGAAGTTTTGACCAGCGATGTGTAACCAAGTTTCTCCCTGACCCTAAAATCTCTTTAATTCTGGCTTGCTTTGTATTTCTATTTTCTTTTCTTAGTTTTTATTATAAAATTTGGGGCCTTCGAGGATACTAAATTTATTCATGTACTTCTTAACCTACTTAGAGGTGATGAATAACAGAAAAGTGTTAGAATGGCTTGTGACACTGGTAATTATTGAACAGATGGCAATTTACACGTCATTTTATATTTTTATCATTATGTATTATTCATCTGTGAAAACGCCATGTATAATACCACAGTGGTGGATACGTGTCATTATACATTTGTCCAAATTCATAGAATGTACAACAAATCTTACATAAACCATGGATTTCGGGCGATAATATGTTGATAACGTAGGTTCATCAATTATAACAAATGCACCACTCTAGTGGGGATGTCTATAATGAGAGCGGCAATGTACATATGGGGGCGGGAGGTATGTGGGAAGTCTTTGTGCCTTCCTTTGCTATGAACCTAAAATTGGTACTAAAAATAAAGTCTAATAAAAATTATTTTAAGGCCTTGCTATAACTCTTTCTATCTGCCATTTGGGAATGTGTGACACAGCACATTATGCTCTAAATTCCTTTTTATTTCAATATATCCCTTTACACTTAATTCAGGAGAATTTGAATATATATGTTTGATAGTAATATGGTGTAAAAAAAAGCAGCTATCCATTTTACCATTATATTCTTGGATGAATATTGCCATGCTATGAAAAAGTAGATTTTGTAATGAAAAATAAAAATACACTTAATAGGTTAGAATTCTCATTCTATATAATGAAATGCATAAACTAGGTAATTATACACATCTATTACCTACTGAAAAGCAGTTATTGTACTCTGCAGAATAATAATGAAAGTTGTATATGTATAACAAACATAACATTCTGTTTCTTTGTCCCAAAACAGTTTTAAGAAATCAAAATCCAAACATGAAAGGGGTTTTTAGTTTGGCCATGCATATATTCTCTGTGCCCATTATTTTACTTATTTGTTCATTTTTAAAAATGGGATAAAAATGAGTTATGAACAATCTATACCTTGATTATCATTTGGAATTGGCTTTTCCTTTCCTCTTACAAATAGTGAAATATCCACTTGCAGTGATTAAACATTTTGTCTGGGCATGGTAGCCCATGCCTGAAACCCTAGCACTCTGGGAGACGGAGGCAGGAGAATTGCTTGAGCTCAGGAGTTCGAGACCAGCCTGAACTAAATCGAGATCCTGTCTCTACTAAAAATAGAAAAATTAGCCAGGCGTTGTGGCACATGCCTGTAGTCCCACCTCCTGCTGAGGCAGGAGGATCATTCAAGCCCAGGAGTTTGAGGTTGCAGTGAGCGATGATGATGCCACTGCATTCTAGCCAGAGCAGCAGAGTGTGACTGTCTAAAAAAAAAAAAAAAAAAAATTGGTGGCTGATGACTTTTTTTTTAATTGCTCAAATGTAAATAGCATCTACAGTTTGAGCAATGGTTGTCATTCATGCCCTTCTGTGCTGCTCATGGCTATTTTATTTGGCTCCTGAATGAAAGTGAAGTCTTTTCACTACATAAATATAGTAAAAAAATTAAATTCTAGAACTCCCTGAGGTAGTGGTCTTTATACAACCCACCCCCACATTGTTGCTCAATCTTGGCTAAAGAATGTAAGTCATTTGTTGGAAAATATTTATCAGAACTCCTGATCTTTGCAGGGTACCTTAGTCCAACTCCCACCCTTAAGTCTCAGGTAAAAATTATTTATCTTTTGGAAAGCTGGTAATTCTTCACATCGTTGGGAACCATGAAGCTCCAACTCTCTATTTACTTCTGCGTAGTAATTGGCGGGTTGAGAAAGACTATCTGTTAGCTGGAGTCTTTGACTTCCATGGTTGGTGGTGGCACATCTGATGACAAGGAACCCTGACTCCATTCTGTTGAATCCGCAGGTAGAGCTTTCTCTCCTATCTAGAGCAGGAGTTCTCTTAGGGTGGAGATTATTAAAGAAAGTTTGTATGTTGGAGGATTCTGTTATTTTATTCTGTAATCCAACCTTTATTCCTCCTATCTAACCCTCCAAGTAAAAATAGTGGGGCTGATGATTGATAGAAGAAATTATCAATCATTGGGCTCTTGGGAATCTTTTGGTTTGTAAGAAAAAGTAGTTTTGTGTTTTAACTTTGTACCTGAAAATTCATAATAAGTATTGTTTTAGATATAAGCTAATATAAGTAGTAGGGGTAGAATTTTCTCAGGTTCTACAGAACTTAACACTGACAAAGACTACGGAATTCTACATTTCCTCAGAAATCTCATTTTAGAGATAGTAAGGCAGAGAGTTTAAGGAAATAGTAATTCCTTTGCCCAGGATCAGCTACTGTGTGATAAGAGAGCCAGGATTCAAGGCTGTGCTGAGTCCTCCAGATGCCCAGGCCTGGACTCATCCTACTCATCTACTTGTTTTTAGGGTGGGAAGAAGGCTGAACAACTGACCTGATTCTGAAGTGTTTTTGACTGGTTTTTGTTTGTTTACATTGGAGATAAAGTCAGCACTGTCTTTTAGTGTTACTGGTTATCTACTTAATATAGAATAATTAGCATTATTGGGTGATTGAGTAGAGTAGATTCCTTTCCCTTTCATTTTCATTCTAGTTTCTGCCCAGAGGAACTTTCCCAGAACCAGATAATCTCCTGAATCCAATTTCCCAACTGACAACAGGGTTGACATTTTTCTTTTGTGAAGAGCTCTGAAGTGGCTTTGTAGATCAGAGCTATTGATTTTGAGATCAGATTGGCTTATGGCCTTGAGGGGTCATGGTGGCATTGCTGCTCCCTCTGATCTGTTTTATGCTGATTTCTTTTTTTTTAATTCCATGAGATACTGTCAAGACCAGGTGATGAGAAGCTGTCAGCCTGCAAGGCTGACTTTGATCCTCATATAAAGCAAAACTAGTGGAAAAAGAAAGGCCCAGTTCTTGTCAAAGGCAGGGCATTCACCAGTAGGTGGTGGCTGTTTGTAGCCGAGTGGAAGCTTTTGCTACCTTGTTCCTCCCCATCTAGGTGTCCCTGTAAACCACTAGCCAGGGCCGTACTCTCCCATTTGAGGTAATGCATTTGGGTTCATAATTACCTCTTGCCTCCTAAGGTGGCAAATTATTCTGAACAGCTGCAGACTTAAACCTTGGCCTAGAAAGGCCAGGGTGGTAATAATTATTTTACTTTAACCAAACAGAACAGCACATTTGAGGGTATCAATTACCCTGACAGCATAGCTATGATGCGGAAGCCTTTCTGTCAGGGAACTGCTTACAGACTAAAAAGTCACAAATCATTTTTCTCTGTTCTTTCCTCTCCCTTTTGCTCAATACCCTCTTCCCCTTTGTAATGGAGAGAAAGAAAGAAAAGTCTACATAGCTTACTGTAAGTGGAACTGTATTCATAAATAGCTTCTTGATTGAGAACAAATGCCTCATTAATCTTTAGTGCTTCAACCAAAGAGCACAAGTAAAGTCAGGAAGAATAATGAGTGGCATTATGGGGAGCCTGCCGCACTATACTGCACACCCGGCCGTGCGTGCCTGGAGGGCACATCTCCTCTGCAGTGAGGAAAGAGATCCCCAGGAAGAGTGGAGGCAGGGGGTGGGGGGCTGCAGTGCGGACGTTTCTCATGAATGGCAAAAATTAATCCGGTGGCATGATGCAGATGAACTTTACTGTTTGTTATCAATGGTCATGCTGGGAAGAAAGAATAAACCAGCTGGGCTTTTATTTGAAAGCCAAGTGTCGTATAATTTTAACAAAGTTAAGAGGTATGTTCAGCTTCAGGTACTTTGCTCAGGATCCTGGAAATACTATTATGTAAATGTAGTAGGCTCCATGTAGATTACCTTTGACCAGACTTACATTATGTAGATGCTTCTTCTTGGGCCACCTAACATGTGCCTGGCTTGCTACACAGCTACCAGACAACTGCTCTGAAAACCTTAAGTACTTAAAAGTTTTCTTTCTGAAAATCTTTAGAGATAGTTGTGGTTTAAGTGAGTCAATGCCAGTTTTTCATGGAAATACTAAAAAATAAGATTTTCAAATCTATTTGGTTATTTTTAGCTCAACTGTATGCCCTAGGAAATGACATTCATATAATGTCATTAAGTACAAATGATAAACTTGGATGTTAGTACTAATGGGATACTCATGAGTTGGGGATACTCATCTCAAACCAGAGTGGCAGATTAATAACTCCAAGCTATGATTCATGCATGTGTTTTGTTTTGGCCAATGATTTTTCTAGTATACAAAATAGTGCATCCCTCTCCCACCAAAAATGTTCTAGTTCTAATCCCTGGAACCTGTAAATATATTATGTTGCAAAAAGAGAATTATGGTAAAAGAATTGAGGTTGCTAATCAGCTGACCCTTCAACAGGAAGATTATTCTGGATTATCTGATGGGTACAATCAACATAATCACAAAGGCACTTAAATATGGAAAAAGGAGGCAGAAGAGGAGGTTATTGTGATGTCTG
Organism: Avahi laniger; assembly: GCA_963575035.1. NCBI lineage: Eukaryota > Metazoa > Chordata > Mammalia > Primates > Indriidae > Avahi > Avahi laniger. Next base: position 45,580 of record CAUYSK010071547.1, on the reverse strand, counting down.
TGTGAGAAAAACTTGACTCTCTGTTGCTGGCTTTGAAGATGGAGGAGGAGGACCAAGAGCTTAAGAATTTGCATGGCTTCTGGAAGCTAGGGAGGGCGTGGGAGCGGATCCTCCCCTAGAGCTTCCGGAAAGGAATGAGCCCTGATAACACCTTGATTTTAGTCCAGTTGGGCCCATTTTGGACTTCTGACCTACTAAACTGTATACATTGAAGGTGTTTTAAGCCACTATGTGTGAGGTGGTTTGTTATTGGGGGAACCAATACAGTATTGAATAGAAAGCCTTTTGAAAGGGTCATTAGTTTCACGTTGCACAGGTATGTTGCATTCTCAGTGTCATCTCTTTAGGCATCTTATCTGCCCAAGTCGCTTCTGTCTCTCTAGTCCACACCCTCTGCTCTCTAGACTCCAGCACAGTCCTTTAACCGTACTGTAACAGTAGGATTCAGTTATGTACCCAACTTGTCAGTCATGTCTGTCTCCTCATGTTCTTGGTTCTGTTTTTACATCCCCTTACTTGCACTCTCAGCTTCCTCGCCACTTTCTTCCTTTTTTATTCTCACTCAGCATAACTTACTCTGGTCAATCTAACTCCCGAAGTGCTCTGCGCCTGCACCTCTGTGGCTGAATATGGCTGGAGAGAAACACCCAGTATGTGGATTGCTCTTGCTTTCTATTTGTTCCTTAAGTGGGTCCTCAGTGGGGCCCAGTAATTAATACTGCATTCCCGTCTTCCACTCACTCCACTGCTCTCCTGGTTGACTGTTTAAACCTTCTTTCTAGAAACTTCCTCACTTCCTCCTCCTCCTTTACTTGCACCTAATATGCTTACTTCATATTTTAATGAAAAACAGGAAGCCATCAACAGAGATCTTCTGCAAGTTTCCACGTGTGTCATATCTGTAATCCTGAGGCCATTCCCTCCCTTCTCCATAGGATCATAGTTCTGATTATTCATGCTTCTGTCTTCCACATCATCAATACTCCTCTCTCTAGATGATTCCCGTTACCATGCACATCTGTTGTTTCTTCCCTCTTTGAGCCCAAAGATCTCTCTTGACTTTTTCCATGCCAGCTAGCTCTCTATACCTCTGCACCCTTATATACTAAAGCTCCTTAAAGACTTGTCTTTACTTTCACCATTTCCCCTACTTCTCTCTTAAACCTATTCCAGTTACAGGCTTTGCCCCATTTCCATAGAAGTGTCTGTTTCACCAACATCGTTAGTTGGTCACTGCCTCCCGTTTGAGGCATGTCTTCACTTGGCCTCCAGCACCGTGAGATCTGCTGCATTTCCTCCTGCTTCACCAGCCACTTCTTCTTACTCTCTGTAGCTGGGTCCTCTTCATCTCCGCAACCTGGTAATGTTACACAGTTCCTCAGGGTTCAGAACTTGGGCCTCTTCTCTGCACTAACCCGCTTGGTGATCTCATTCGGTCGCATAGCTTTAATGGTTTTCAGTAATGTCTACTCGTTGTGTCTTGTATCTTTGTATTTCCAGCTCAACCTCCCCTGAACTGCAGACCCAGAGAGCCACCTTCCAGTGCAGCATCTCTGTTCGCATGTCCAATAATTACCTCAAACTCACCGTGTTCCAAATGGAATTTCAGATCTACTCCTGTAGGCTTCCTCATTTCCAATGCATGGGATCTCATGCCTTTACCTGATGAAGCCGGAAACTTTAGATCTGATGCTTTTCTTTTCCTCATACCCCACGTCTCTCTGATAGTAAAGCCTGTCTTCTCTGTGTTCAAAATGAATGTTGAATCCTGGCCAGTTCTGATCGCCTTTGCTTGTATTACTCAGGTATAATCCACTCATTACCTCTTTCCTGGATTATGGCACAAACCTGGTAACTTCCCATTTCTATCCATGTACCTCTTAGAGTCTGCTGTCAACACAGCAGTTGGAGTGATCCATTTAAAATGTAAGTCAGAATTATGTCCTTGCTCTGCTCAAACCTTACCATGGCTTTCCATCCCAGTTAGAGAAGAGCCATCACCTTTTTTCATGGACTGTGAAGCCTTATCAGATATTATTCTTCTTACTTTCTGACAACCTTTCCTATCAGAAAAGGCCAGTATCTACCTGTGTCGCCTTTCCCTAGGTAACTCCCTGGGCTACTCCCATAGCACTTAACACCCTCTAACATTTTCTTAATCCACTTGTTTATTTTGTCTGCCCCGTTCCCCAATGTATTAATAAGTTTTTTGAGGGCAGGATCTTTGTTATTCACTGCTGTTGCTCAGTGTCTAGAGCACATAATGGGGATTAATCAATATTTGTCAAATGAATGAATGTTTTCACTTATAATATAACTAGATGTGGGCATCTGAGTTAGAGAACTCACTTGCTGGTATAAAATTCATTGGACATTGTGAATTTCCTTTCAAAGGTGCTGCTGGACACCTGCCATTCAATTTCCTAATCACTCAGAACTCATGCCAGCCCTGTCTTTAGGTGAGATCCTATCCTTTCTTCAGCTGTGATAAACGAGCCACATATCCAGAAATGTTCTCCCATGTTTTGTTGATCAGCACTAGTTTTCCGTTAATGTGATTAATTACTCTTTGTTTTCCCAGCTCAGACAGCCCCATTTTACGGTTTTGCATTTCTGTTATGAATTTGTCAGATAAATGAGGCTGTGTTTGTGGGGGTACTTCAATCTCATAATTTTTCTATGGCACTGAAAATTGGCTTTAGTGGGTTTAGTGGATATGTTAGCTAAAATGAGAGCTTCTTGTGCGGCAGCTTGAGAATGCTGGTATTGGCATTTCTTTAATTGATGTTTTATAGAAGAGACATTGGAACATGATTTCCCTCTACTACAAATAATGAACAACTGTGAATAGTCGTATTATAACAATGCCCTTCTCGTTGTTAATGTTGTGTCAGCATTTTGATTATAAACACTCTTTTTCATGGTTTAATAACTGAGCCATAAAGAAATCATTCCATGTTATGAATTGGTATACCAGCTATTCTTCTCAGGGGTGATATTTTTATGGAACCACATTTTAAAAATAGTTGGCATTGTTAAAAGGGGATTTTGTCAGTGGTGCTAGGTTAGGGAAAGGGGCCAAACCAACAAAAGGACAATGATCAGAATATGATCTGACTTTATATTTTTTCATTCAGGTTTTAGCTGCTCTGAGGGGGAAAAATATACATCAGAATGGCCTTTTTAATGCTGTTCTTGGAAGACACAAACAACAGCTGCATTATAGAGTAATCATGTTGTAACAGGCATTTTAGTATATATTTTTTTGATTTGTTTTAGAGAACATTGGTTGACTAGAAATATATCTAAATCGTTATAGTAGTGAGTCATTTTTTTACTGAGTGTTATTGTTCCTGGAAAAAGCATGCTCTTTAAACGTAAGATAAAACAAGACTGGCAATGGACACAGACTGTTCAATTTTATTTATTTATTTTGTTCTGCAAGGCTGAACAGTTTTGATATCTCCATAGGTAAGATTGGCAATAAGTTACAGTATACTGGAAAACTCTAGAAAAGATCATAGATGCCCATTTAAGATTTTCATTTAAGTAAAAGAAAATAGAAAAAAATGTGATAAGCATTCGTGGTTACATTAATTTTAAATTACACATGTTTATATAAAAAGGATTACTTTGTGTATCTATGGGTTTTCTTTTTTTAAAAATAATAGTACTGGATATTGCTAGGAAAGTTTTCCATTTCCAACATTCTGAAATTCTCAAATCTCATGTTTAATGGAAACTGCTGCTACTATTTGGTCAGTTAGATTTTAAGAACTTTTCTGTGTATAACCTAGTGTTATGGTTTGCTGTCACTGGGGAACCCAAATAGTATCACAATTTATTTAACATGCCACAGTGTTTTCTCTTAATACTACATTTTATAATTTTTAATACCTCAGTGTTTATGGATTTGCCATGTTGTTTTTATTACTATTTAAAATTTCAAGCCTTAATCTATTCTTATTATAAAAATTTGGACATTCTAAATAAAATTTAAGTATCTGATAATTCCAGTTCCCCACAGAGGTAACTGCATTCTGCATTATAAACAGAAATAAAATGATAGTCATTGCACATTCCTCCTTCTCCGTAGATGGAAATGTTTAAGGTAGATTATAAGAAGTTGAATTGCTGAGTCATTATTTGTGTGCCTTTAAATTTTGATTGGTAGTGCCAGATTCCTCTCTAAAGTCATTATAACAACCCACATGCCTCAAAACTAGATATTTTCTAAGTTAAAAATCTAAAGTTAGATCTCATTATTTCATTTTGTATTTCCTTTATTCTTGAGGTTCTCTTCATGTGCTTATTGGCAGTGAGTCATCTTTGAGTCCGTTGCACATTTTTCAACTGTGGATTTTAAAAAATATTTTCTGGAAAACAATTTTTTGTGTATGTATTGAGAATATTTTTTGTCTGATGTTAATTTATATTATATTTTATCCTTTAGAATTTTAAAATTTTGATGTCTTAATTTCAAATTTTGTGAGAAGTCCTGTTTACCCTAATTTTACCAATATATTTGCTTATATTTTCTTTTAATACTTTTATCATTGTGTTTTGTTTTTAAATAAATTGTAATTTAGTTTTATGAATCAGGGACACACACACACACAAACACACACCCCCACACTTCATTCAGTTGGATCCTGACATTCTAAATACCATTTGTTGAATAGTTTTTGGTATTAGTTTTTGATGAGTTTTTTCACCTCTATCTTTCTGTTCTCTAATTCTCTCTTTAACTAAAAGTAACCTGCTATTCAACATATCATTTAAGTTTTTAATTTCGATGATTTTTTTTTGTTCTAGAATTTCTATTTGGTGATTTTTTAAAAAATTCCTTTGCCATTTATTTATAGTTTCTTTTTTACATTTCAATTACACTTATTTATTTTCTAAAACATATCAAAATACAGCTCACCCTGAACAATGCAAAGGTTAGTTATGCCAAACCCACTGCACAGTTTAAAATCTATAAAACTTTGACTTCTCAAAAACTTAACTACTAATATCCCCCTGTTGATGAGAAGCCTTACTGGTAAGAGTCAATTAACACGTATTTTGTGTGTATTATATGTATTATGTGCTATATTCTTATAATGAAGTATGCTACAGAAAATAAAATCTTATTAAGAGAGTCATAAGGAAGAGAAAATATATTTACTATCCATTTAGTGGAAGTGGATCATCATAAAAGTCTCCATCCTCGTCATCCTCATGTTGGATGGGCAGAGGAGGAAGATAAAGAAGAGGGATTGGTCTTGATGCTTCAGGGGTAGAAGAAAATGCACATTTGTGGACTCTTGCATTTAAACTGTTGTTGAACTGTTGTTCAAGGGTCAATTGTACTCTTACTCATTTTGTGTCTGAGATCATTGTGTGTCTAATTCTACTGTTTGTTATTTTCTGCTGTTGGAACAATAATTTCTTGTATGATTTTTGAGCTTTGTGAGCTTATATTCCTTAGAACTCAATTATTTGTGAATTTCTCGAGGCCTCTGTTAGAGGTAGTTGCTGAAAATTACATTTTCCATTTTTAAATAATCATAGTCCATCTTCAAATAATATCCTCCTTCATGAACAATATAACAATCTCACAACAGTATAATTTCATTAACTCCTTCTTTCATTTACGGTCTTATCTTACATTTTCCTTCTTTATAGACTGTACTCCACGTTGTTGGGTTTTGTTTTGTTTTAAACAGTTGTTTTTAATGAAAAATTTTTTTCCTCTCTCTCCTCCCACCCTCTCCCCACGTGTGTATGCTTTGAAGATACTAAAAAATGATTTTATAATTACCCAGTTAATTACCCTTTTTGGTGTTCTTCATTCCTTCCTGCTGATCTGTCATGAAGTCTGATGTCATTTCTTCATTTTTTGCATTCGATATTGTGTGGATCTCCTGGTGACAAATTCTGCTGGATTTTTGTCTCTCTGAGAATGTTTCTATTTTGCCTTTATTTCCCTGAAAATAGAATTCTAGGTTAGCAGGTTTTTATTTAAGTATTTTACAGATACTGATCTGTATTGATCTATTGCCTATTTGCGTCCAATATTTCAGGTTTGGCGTTACCTGTAACTCATATAGTTTTTTCTGAATGTGGCTTTTTTCCTCTGCTTTTAAGATCTGTTCTTTACATTTGGTTTCCGGAATTTTGACTGCTATGTAGCTAGGTGTTATTGTTTGTTCATTTTGTTTTGTTTTTTAAACTTACCAGTTCGGGGTTTGCTGGGATTTTTGGATCTGTGGGTTGATACCTTTTATCTCCGGAAAGTTTTCTGTCATTATCTCTTCAAATATTTCTTCTTACCCACTGTCTCTCTATTTATACATAAATTGAATAGTTTGTTATTTTACTTTAGATCTGTGTTCATTTTTATAACTGCTTTTTTCTTTTTGTCTGTCAATCTGATACATTTGGCCTTCTGTATCCATGGGCTCCACATCTGCAGATTCAACCAACCATTGATTGAAAATGTGATTAGGCCTTCAGTGATTGCATTTGTACTGAACATGTACAGGCTTTTTTTTCCTCATCATTATTCTCTAAACAATACAGTATAACAACTATTTAAGTTTCATTTACATTGCATTAGGTATTATAAGTAACCTAGAGATGGTTTAAAGTACATGGGAAAACATACAGGGGTTCCATGAAAATGCTGTCATTTTATATAAAGGACTTGAGCATTTGTGGATTTTGGTATCTGCAGGGCATCCTGGAACAAATCCTACATGAATACTGAGGGATGATTATACTTCCTATGCATCTGTTTTCAAAGTCATCGAACTTTTAGTCTGCCAATTCTAGTGTGTTTTAAATCTGTCTAATGAAGTCAACATTTCACATTGTCATATTTTTTCATTTCTAACGTTTTAATTTGTTTTTTTTTTTGAGACAGAGTCTCACTCTGTTGCCCCGGCTAGAGTGCCGTGGCATCAGCTTAGCTCACAGCAACCTCAAACTCCTGGGCTCAAGCGATTCTCCTACCTCAGCCTGCTGAGTGTGAGCCACCATGCCTGGCTAATTTTTTTTTTTTTAGTTGCCCAGCTAATTTCTTTCTAGTTTTAGTAGAGACAGGGGTCTCGCTCTTGCTGAAGCTGGTCTCAAACTCCTGACCTCAAGTGATCCTCCTGCCTCAGCCTCCCAGAGTGCTAGGATTACAGGCATGAGCCACTGTGCCTGGCCTAATTATTTTTTAAGTAGTTTTTCTGTCTCTTCACATGTGTCGTCTATCTTTTCTATTAGGTTCCTTAGCATTTTTTTCCCCCTTTCTGAAGATAGAGTCTCACTCTTTCACTCTGGCTAGAGTACAAGTGGTGTCATTGTAGCTCACTGCAACCTCAAACCCGTGGACTCAAGCCATCCTCTTGCCTCAGCCTCCTGAGTAGCTGGGACCACAGGTGCATGCCAACATGCCCAGCTAATTTTTCTATTTTTTGTAGAGATGCAGTCTCACTCTTGGGCTTTTGAGCACACTACTTTTAAAGTCCCTGTGCGATAATTCCAGTATCTTCTTTTTTTCCATTTTAAGCAGTTGTCTTTTAATGAAATTTATTTTCTTTCTCTCCCTCTATCTCTTGTTTAATTTATTTCCTCTCTTGATCATAAATCACATTTTCTTTTTAGTGTACCTTGTACTTTTTTGTTGTGTGCTAGATGTTTTGCTTTTGTGACTTAATTTAATATGATTATTTCCAAAAAGGGCGTTCCCTTTCTTCTGTCATGTTCCTAGAGTAGGGGTGAAGTCAATCTGATTTGTGTTTGAGCTGGTCTGAGCTTTCTTGCAGCTTTACTTTGATTCACTTCAGTCCGGTTTCGAATGTTTTGAGGGTAGGATTAGGACTTTACCTTCTGCCGGGTCTGTTATCTGAGGGCAGTGGATATTCTGGAGACCAGTCTACCTTTCAGAGCTAAGTTGGCAACTTTTAAAAACCGTGGAACATCTCTCACAGCCATAGACCACCGCTATCTGGATTTGGAAAACTCTTGGAGAGTTTTCTTTTCTCTGCTTGCTTTCTGCCCCTCAAGAAAATTATTCATCAGAGATTCTCATTTTTTCCCCCTGCTAAAGAGCTACGCTGAGATTATCCACTGGCAATATTATCTTTTTGTTGTCTAGAACCACAGTTAACCTTTTACATATTTAACCACTGTTCTTATATTTAGTATGTGCTTAGGAAATACTCTACATATATTAACTAATTTAGGAAAAGACTATTTTTTTTCCCTTTGTAGATAAAGTATATGAGGCACAAAGGTTAGATACCTGGCCCAGGGACATACCACGACTAAATGGCCGAACTGTGATTTGTCCCCGGCTGTCTGCACTATGCTGAACACCATTATATAGCTGGCTCTCCAGTTTCAGTGTTCTTCTCAGTTGAATTTGATTCATTTAGCCTGAGGTTATATTTCAGAGAATAACTAAAATATTGCTTTTGTTCGAAATGGTATAATTCTTTGGAAGAATGAAGTGGGGATAAATTTAATGATCTCATACCAAAGAGAAGTTTTATTAGCAAAATTAATAAAACAAATGGAAGCACAAATTGTTTTATGCTGCTTGGTAATACAATTTTTAATGATATGGGTTCTTTTGAAGGGATTAAGAAGGAATTCTTGGTTATTTATGAAAATGAGCAAATGGGAACTTGGTAATGCCTTTTATCATTATCTTCTTCATTGTATGTTTAAGTATATGGAGGTCTTTTCTTCTCAGTTGTGAGCATCACAGGGCAGGCACTGATTCTTGTTTATTTTAGCAATGCTTTGATAACTTATACCTTGCCTTATACCTGCTGGCAGAAGATGCTAGAGAAAAAGAGGATAGATATTTGGATTAGGCAGATCTGATTTTGAATCCCACCTGCTCTCCTTGCTAGCTGAGTCAGACATTGGAAAACTTTAACCCATGGGCCAAATCTAGCCCACTGTCTATTTTTGTAAATAACAGTGTTGGTGGAATACAGTCACAACAATTAGATTAATTATTGTCCTGTAGTAGCAGAGTTGACCAGCTACAACTCTCTAGTTGTGCAGAGTCTAAAATAGTAAATATCTACCCATTTGCAGAAGAAGTTTGATGACCCTCGATTGCATGATTTTAGGCATGTCACTTAATCTCCTGCAACTGAGTTTCCTCATCTATGATGTGGAATATTAATTACCTAATATGTTTGTGTTAAAGAGGCAGGATAAAGTATGTGAACTTTTTGACATGCTGCCTGGAACATATTAGGCCTTTAATACATGGTCTCTGTGATCTAATTTTTATTATTTGTGCCTAATTTAATGAGTCAGTATCTTGAAGGATACTCTGTCACTTTCCTACATTCTCATTAAATTCTTTCACTGAAATATTTGAAGGTGAATAATATAGATACAATCACTGTGTTTGGTATATTGTCTTTACATGTGTCAGGCATTGTATAGATTCTTAAGAAAACTCAGGCTGCTTTTTACAAAAGGGTTCACCTGTTAATTTTTAGAGTTATCAATTCTGTTGTTTGGCAATAAAGTACTATTTAAAAAGGAAAGATTAAAAATTGTCTTATCTGATATGCCTTCTATTGGGCTTTGAACATAGGCATCTAGTGAAACTACAAATGAACGGACAGGTTGGCATCTTTATATTTTTACCAGATCAACTTCTTTGACTCTATGAGAGACAGTGAATCAAGTAAATAATGTGACTAGACATGACTTTTCTTCTTTTCTACTTATTTTTTCAAAATTGATAGAATTGAACAGAAACCCTGATATTATATAAATAAGTTAAGAGTATACCTGGCCATGAATATTTTTGTTTGTTCCTAAGAAATAAGATTTCTCAAGTAAATTATAGTAAAAATAACTCGAAGTCAAGTCACTGAAGCCTGCAGCATGCTTTCCTCAGAGAGCTCCATTATGTGAAAATGGCCTTTACAATTTTTTAATCCTTTGTTAATTGTCAAGATTTTGGCTCTTCTCTATTTTGCCACATTTTCTTGTTAATTTTACAAATTCATATTGTGGATGTCCTCTCTCTTGGGTATCATAATGAAGTATAAGCAGTTAACCTGATAGATATTCTCACAGCCTCATTTAACTTCCTGGTTAGTGATAGAACACTAACAGCAGATAGAATTCAACAAATAGTTAAGAGTAATGAGCTACTAAAAGGGGAATATCAATGAAAGTGAATGTATGACGGAGAAGTAACTGAGCCAGGGCATTAGGGGATCCTTGTTTGAGGAAGTAACATTTAGGTGGAGGTGTCAAGAACGTGTTCGGGTTTGTTAATGAATGGAGCAGGCTGGATCTGGAGTGTTTAGGGCAGAAGGAGCCTCATGGGAGGTCCCTGCAGTGTCTAAGCTTGGAGAGTAGTGCGCAGGGAGGCTGGGCATGGCCACGTCCTGATGATTTTGGCCCTTCGAGGCCACGTTAAATACCAAGAAACATTAAAAACCCACTCTCTTGGGGGATCAGGGTGGCTGTGAGTGACTATTGCAACAATTTAGGTCGAGTGCAGGATGCTGGTAGTGTCAACTAAAGTGACGGCAGGGATGACGGAGAGAACAGGTTGAGCATGGAGGTGAGATGGCAGAACTCAGTTGATTGGATCTAGGATGGGAGGAAAAATGTGTCTCCCAGTGTGAGCTAGGACAGATGGCTGGTGGCACAGATGGGAACAGTTGGGGAGTTTAGATTTGGGAAGAAGATATGAGTTCCGTTTTGCACCTGTGTTTGTGAGGCCTGTGGAGCTGTCGGCCAGACACCTCAGGAGATCAGCGTGTGAGCCTTTGCCCTCTAGAAAGTGATTGGAATCAGGGTCATGGGTCAGATGCCCAGCAAGCTTGTGTGGAGGGAGAAGTGCCAGGGACTATCACAGAAATCCCCACATTTGAGCAGAGTGATAGAGAAGCTTGATAAAGGAAGCTGAAGGTCAACTAGAGACGCAGGAGGACAAGGAGGCGTGTAAGCGTCATGGAATCCACAGGGAGCAGATCTTCCAAAGGTGCTGAATGGTGCTCGGAGGTCAGGCGAACCACAGACTTGGAACTGTCTGTTAGATTGTGTGACTTGGAGCTCACTGGTGATCCTAAAAAGAACAGGTTTCATATTACGGTGAGTGGGAATCTTTTTAACTTTAAAATCTTGAGTCTACACATTCTATTTCGGAGGACTTTTTCCTCTTACTAGATTAGGGCTCCAGAACATGTGTACCTTTTAATGATCCTAATCAGGTGCTTTTAAGCAGCTTCCATGCTGCTTTGCTGTATTTAACTCTCCTAACTTGTCCCTTTAGGCTTCTCCTCACTACTAGTTTCATTAATCAGACTTCTAATTCTCTCAGTGCCTGAGCTCCTCACATTCCACAGCTCTGCTGCTAACATCCTACATGCAACCAAAGCATTTGGCTTCAAATTTTTTTTTTTTGGCCTCAAGTTTTGTTTTCATTTTCTTCTCTCTCTGTCTCTCTCTTCCCTCCCTCCCCTGTAGAAAAGGTGATAAATTACTGAACAAATACTTATAATTGAGAACTTTTTATAAAAGAATTTCTGGAGTTTTCATGTTCGATGTTTGGCTTGTGAAATTTTGCTTTCTTGGTGTGCTTCACCAAAACCAGTTATTTCCAAGGCTTCTAGCATGTGGCTTTGTGGTTTGGATAGAGAATATCCTCCAGTGACTTGGGTTTATAGTGGAGTCAAGTGGATACACAGGGCACCTTTAGCTCCTCTGAATCCAGGAAGCTTCATAAGATGTACAGAGACTTCTCAGGTACACAAAGCCGTTGAACATTTCTGGTTGCTTGCATTTTTTACTGCCTAATAAGAGCTATATAGATATGTGGATTCTTGCCAGTTGTTTTTGTTTTGTTCTCCTCAGGAAAGAAAAAGCTATGCTGTTTGAAACTATGACGTTATTAATAGAAGTAGATCAATTAGGTGGATTCCTAGTAAAGCTGGGCAAGAACTTTCAAAATTAGTTAAAGGACATTGCTTCGGAGGACAGGGTAAAGAGATTTTATGTATAAAATTTTTGGAGGAAAAAACCTGCATAACCTATAACTATTTAAAAAAGTGTTTTAATGCAGAAAATTGGGAGGACGAGCTTGAAGTTAAAAATAAAAATGTTTCTTAGGCACTCAATAAAAAAAATCTAGGTCAAGAAAAGGCAATGCTCTGCTCTCTGGCCCTGCTTTTCCTAGGCTTTTTCATGGGAGTGTAATGAGAAGTAACTAACAAAGTCTGTATTTTGTAGCAATGGAAGTCATCTTGGAGTGTAAAATTATATGCTGAGCTAAGAAATATAAAAGTGCTAAAAAGGTAAACTCGTGGGAAGGGTACAGGAAAGTGTTTCATGGCACTGTTTTCTGAGGCTGGATAACCTAGTGATCAGAACAATTTTTCCAACACCATTTGCCCTTCATGTAATTCCCGATGGTTTTAATTTTAAAATAAAAAATTAGAATTTCTGGGAATATTTAGATGAACGGTAATGACTTTTGTGTTATGGGTCTGCTCATTGTGTGGTATTTTCTTTTCCTCCTAGGAATGCTGCCTCTGCAATTTGAGAGGAGGCGCTCTTAAGCAAACTAAGAACAATAAGTAAGTAAATGCATTAATTGTGTTGAATTTTATGATGTTTCTTTCTCTTTTCTAGAGCCTCTGGATGACAGTTAGCTTTATTTCTCATCATACACGTGGTTCCAAAGTTTGTGCTGTCCAGATCTGAGGTTGGGATTCTGGGCTTCAGAGTACACTACTGACAGCACTCTCACCTCTGCTGGACGGGAGTATTCCTAGTTATTCTCCTCTTCTGTGTGTTTGACACCATGAGGAATAACCCCTCTTTCACTAAGAGACATTTTTAAATGAAGGCGACCCATATCCTCCAGGTGCCATTAGAATCCTGGCATTTATTAGGCTAATGCTATTAGTCTCATAAAAGCAGGGCATGCTAAAAACGTGAAACTGTTATCTTCAGATGAATTAAATCAATCACAGTCATGACATTAAACAAAACCAGTACTTTTAACACCAGCAAATTAACAAGAATATATGTGTACTAAATTACAAAAGATAGGGAGAAAACATTGATATTAAGATTTAAGGCAGACAGGTGGAGAATATGAAGAGAGTCTTGAAAGAGAGTCATAAATGAACATAAAAGGAAACTAATCTGCTTTCTTTGGCTGTTTTGCATGAATTTTATTTTTATTTTCACAACCAGGTTGTAATATTGAAAACGGGGCCAAAGCATATTGCGGGGTCCTGTGGAATAGAAACATATCGAAATGGTTTAGGCAGAGGTTGTAATCTGGCACTCAAGAGCCAGATCCAGCTCCAAGATATGTTTTGTTTGACCCACAGACCATTTTATAAATTTGATCCCAAATTTAAAAATAGAGATATTTTGACATAAAAATCCAGATTTGCATATTTACTTGAAAAATGACTGTGGTTCTCTGTAAGACAATAATTACACATTGGGATGAGAACCCAGCCTCAGTGGGGCAATCCCCAGGTCACCACGGTGTCCCAGTTTATCTGTATTTGCTTAAATCCCACCTGGCCCCATGGATGCTGGAGTTAGGACTCCTGGGGTAGTGTCATGATGGAGCTAGCATAACTGCATATGTGTACACACTTTTATCGTTGCTCAGAAGGAAGAGTAAAGGCATTTATCATTCCTACAGTGATAAAGGTTATTCTATAAGGTATAGTTTTGCTTAATTTGGGGTCATCTTCTTTCACAGTCCTACCTGATGTGATTGGCATTATACTAAAAAGTCTACAGTAGTTCTTGGATGTCGCACAGGCTCGGCAGGCTATGAAATGTTTTGGGTGGTTCCTGTAAAGACAGAGATGATGAGAAATTCTCTTCCTACCCTTGGGCTAGAACAAACAGAATTCGTGTTTTTTAATGGCATGATAGTGTTTATTTAGATAAGAAAGAATGCCCTGGTGGGGTTGATACTTGTCCTCTCTTCCTGTGATCTTGAAAGACAGAATGCAGTCTGATGTTGTTTGAGTGAAATAAATATGCTTTGGCTTAAAAATGGGTTGAAGGATTTGACAATTCTTTCAAGATCTCTTCAAATCTCGTGAGTCTTTATATTTATTTGGGAATATAACATTTATAAGACACTTAGTAGTGTTAATGGGGAAGTTGTCATTTTTCTGGAATAATTCAGAATGTGAAAGGGGATATTAGGTATGAAGTAGGAAACCAGGGAACAAGCTAAATTTCATTGCTCCTTGTCTCCAGATTTCTTTAAAAACTTAATCAGGATTAATTGTTTTAGAAAACTTTTGCTGCTTGAACCAGTTGGTTCATAACATTTGTATTATATAAAAGGTTATATTCTAGCCCCAGTTTATACCTTTTCTTAACTGAAGTAATCATTTGCCACATATTGATTTGCTTAGTACATTAAGCACATGCATATTTCAGCATCAAATGAAAGAAGAAAAGTCATTTCAGTATTTTTCAGATCAAGTGTAGAAAAATATTTATAAGTTAATAGGATTGAGTCCTTTTTCTTTACATAGTTCTGCATGTCACGGTGTTGGGCAGGTGTGGTACTGAATCTATCCAGGTACCATCCAGGTTTACAATTCAGAATCTGTTTGTGATGGATTTAGGCTTTTGGCTTTCTTTCTCATCTGTGTGTTTCCCATCTACGAGGATTGTGGTCACCAGGTTTAAGTACGAAGGTATGTAAGTTTAGGGAATTTTTGTTTATGTTTAATGTCTCCTCTCCTGTAGGTGGGCCCATGTCATGTGTGCCGTTGCGGTCCCAGAAGTTCGATTCACTAATGTCCCAGAAAGGACACAAATAGATGTAGGCAGAATACCTTTACAGAGGTTAAAATTGGTGAGTGGCAAAGCTTCTTTTTTACCTCATAAATTAGTATTGATTTCAAGTTCTGAATTTTTCTATTAATGCACCCATTCCCAAGATATTTTTTCTCCTAGCTTCATTTTATTATTCTACCCATATATTCTTTTAGCCTAAATTTATTTATTCTTACAAATTCTTTTCCTGTTATAATGTAAGTCTGCATATAACCTTCCTCAAATTCTATTTGAAATTAGCGAAAGGATGAATACATTTCCTAGATTAATGCAAACTTTCAAACTATAGTATGTCTGGTGAGATTTGTCAGTAATGGACCTGAGCTGTCCAACTCTTTATATTGTTTAGTTCTTTTCTCTGTCGCCTCTCTTTGGTTGGCCTTAACTTAGCCCAATGTATCTAACCTAATTTCATCATCTCTTCACCAAGGAGAGACTTGTAGAGAAATACAGAAGCTTTGATTTTTACCAAACGATTTTCTCACTGATGAATTGATACAAGTCATTTAATGTGCCAAACTCTCTGTCCCATTATCTTTTGACCTGCTCAGAAGCTCTCATAAAAATTTTCCCACTGGTTTCCCTTTTTAAGGGTATTTTTCGTTAAAAATATAGGCCTTTAGTGTTCTTAACATTGAAGTAACTTTGTAGTTCTGTTCAGTTGTGAGCCAACAGATCATTAGTTTAGGCCCTTATATTGCATATTTAATAAGAACTTTCCCTAAAGTTAAACTGTCTGACCTTAACATACTGTAGTGTGTCTTAGAGGTGGACTTAAAACTCTAGGATTTCCTCAGTCTTTATTATTTTTAATTTCAGGTCTTTCCACTGTAGAACATTTCAGGCACTATTGCTGTAACTCTTTGTTCTTGACTGTTGCTATTTTCTTCTACTCTCTTCCCCAGTGGAGAGCAGCTGGGTGTGCTCTTTCTGGGCCGCTCTCTTAGGAACTCAGAATCTAAGTCTGCTGTCTCTTGTTGACAGAGAAATGAAACTCAACACTGTTATTTCCCATCATAGCTCCATCAAGAATTTCACTGTGCTAAAAAAATATGCTGCCCTTTTGTGGAACTGATAATTTCTGTTGGCTTGTATGAGTGGTGGGCCTACAGTGCTCAGGATTTGGTAGTTAAAATTTTGTGAACTGAGATGGAAATGACCGGACCATTTAACGTATTGACTGCCACATTAGAAAAAAATTTTTTTCCTTGGGGCCACAGTGTTTTATTATGAAAATAGAATAAAAACTTCAAAAACAAAATGATCCTAATTTAATGAAAAATTTGTTATTTTTTATTGTTTTCTTTGCGTGAGTTATATACAGTTAAATCGTCAATATTAATTGTAACAATATGAACATCCACAAGTATGATTTGCACGAACCAACAGCAGGATTTTGCCCAGGGGCTATCCATCATGTAACCTGTATGCTACTGTGTGGCAGCATGAGTTGCCTGCTCACCACACAGTGCCTAAAGTAAAGAGCCATGTGAGTTACATATGTTTCATGAGGCCTCGGGCTCAAAACTAGCTTGAGTTAAATACAACTCACATGGTAGCTAATGTGTTAAATGGCCCTCCAATGGTCGTAGTGACTATCAAAGAGTATAATTATGCAGCTCCTGGACTTGCCTGGAAAGCTTGAAGCTTTATACCCTTACCACCAATTTTAAAAAGACTCAAATAAACAAATAAAACATTTGTAAGAATTAGGACTATTTGACAGGATATCTTAAAAAATGTTGAATCACCACATGTTGAAGAATTTAACATTTAATGTGACAAATATTAATAAATATCTAATATTTTATTTTCTGATTATAAAAGTAATATGCATTTATAAAAATTCTAACATGATATTTTTAAAAATCACTTTTGGTTCTCTTTCCTGAAGGCTGTCTTCTGTCAAAGTAAGTCCAGGCAAGTTATTTTACTCTGCCAGTTTAGTCTATGTATGTGTCTGCTAGTATCAGTTTCAATCTTTTTCTGGTGCTGTAGGCACCTCTTTTCTGGATGTTAGACTGTCTACCTACCTTCCTATTCAGTTAAGTGGGGAATAATAAGAATTATTTAGATATAAGAGTCAGTTTATTTCACCAGACAGTTATTACCTATCTTTCCAAACAGTGTACATTTTTGTATAGAACATGGTTCTTGTCCTCTAGCATCTCATACTCTAGATCATGATTTCTCAACCTTGGCACTGTTGACATTTTATACCAGATAGTTCTTCACTGTGGGGGACTGTGCTGTGGATCTTAGGATTCCAGCATCCCCGATCAAACAGACATTGCCAGTTATCTCCTGGGAGGCAAAATCACCCTCATTTGAGAACCCACAGGTCTAAGGGAGGACACACACGTAAAGAGAAAATTTTCATTTTTGTCGTGTTTAGACAGGGTATCTTGGTTGAAAGAGCTGGGCACTGATAGGACAGAAATTCTTAAACGTTTTTAAAAACACCCCTAGAGAGGTATTTTGGTGCAAATTGTTCAAGTTTCTTATTTGTCAGTAAAGTAATAAGGTTTGACAACATATCCATATTAGCTACTGAATAATTATTATATAATCTGATTCAGATTTTTTTTTTTGGTGACAGTATCTCACTCTGTCACCCTGGGTAGAGTGTAGTGTTGTCACCGTGGCTCACAGCAACCTCAAACTTCTGGGCTGAAGTGATCCTCCTGCCTCAGCCTCTTGAGTAGCTGGGACTATGGTGCGCACCACCACATCTGGCTAATTTTTCTATTTTTTGTAGAGATGAGGTCTTTCTTTTTCTCAGGCTGGTCTCGGACTTCTGACCTCAAGTGATCCTTGTGCCTTGGCCTCCCAGAGTGTTAGAATTACAGGTGTGAGCCACCGTGCCCACCCTGATTCAGTTTTTTAACATTACTTGTTCTTATAGATAATTGAACAACCAAATTAAATAGTAACCAAGTTTCACTGAAGATTAAAATTCTAGGATGTATGTGTGTGTGTATGCACATACTGAGCAAGTATTTCGTACTTATGGAATGAATAAAAGGCAGAAAATCATTATTTATTATTTGTGCTTTAGGCTTAAAATGATTGTGGTTAGAGGAGTTTGATCAGACAATAACAAATGGCTGGTGCCTTTTCACGGTTTCTCCTTTAGGCGTGTGGCGGTAGAGAATTCACACACAGCTCTACATGTTCTACAAGGCATGGCTTTACTTATTTGCATAACAGGAGACACATGATTAAATCATAAGAGCCTAGCAGTACTTCAGAGAACCTTGCTGTTCAGAGAACAGCACTTGTCCTGTTGGCTGAGAGTTCTGATCTTGGAAACTAGAGTTGAAAACTAGAGTGGAGAAGCTGTTAATCCCTGAAGCAGGGACAGAGGCGACTCTGAACTTCTTACTAGTGGCCTCTAGGTGGTGCTGCCACACCAGTTTCCCAGCATGGTACCCTTAACCCTCCTCCTCCCTTCTCTAGTGCCTGATCAGAGCCCTGCCCACACGTGTGTGTGTGTGTGTGTGTGTGTGTGTGTGTGTGTGTGTGTTTTGCACACTGGGATGCTCTAGCCCAAGGGATGGCAGTAAGGCATCGAAAGTGCTGCTTGTGAGGCATTCAAAGTACTGAATTCCAAAGGGAAATTTTTTAGTTTAGCTTTTCATTTAACCATATAAAAAGGGCTGCTTTCCTTTGGGGCAAGTTAAGAGTTTTTCTGAATAAGTAATAAGCCACACTAGTAACAGCTAGTGACTGCAAGAGGCTGAAAGAATGACTGGTGGGCAAACATGAGTTTAAAATGTCTTCCAAAGTATGAAAGCTGTATATTTTTAAAATGCTTATTATTATTAGCAGTCTTTCTTGAATATGGAATACTGGAATTTACGCAGAGATATTTGAATATTTTGATAATACTGTTGTCAGCCTTTTATTTATTCAGAGGCTCAACCTACAGCTTTTGCAAAGCCCCTCTATTAAATTATTTGTGCAGTGAGAATTTTGTGGAGGATATAGGAAAGGATTTGTTTACTTTAGCAGAGCTTTGCTCTTCCATGTAATGACCGGTTTTTAAAGAGAGATGGCAGGTGGCAAACAAGGCTTCAGTGCTCTTCCATGGATTATGCTGATCCTTAAATGGTGTAGCCTCGTGAAGACCCTTTAGCTCATCCAACCACCTTGCTTAGTAATGTCACAGAGGTAGCCTCTACTTATCATACAATTAAATGGACAACAATGATAACACTAGACTTGTTTCAAAACATTTTCTTTTATTTCTGTGACTAATTTTAAATACTTTAATAATTCATTAACTTTTTTAAAAAACAAAAAATACTAATGCAAAAATGTATTTGGCTATAGTGGTCTCCATCCAATTAAGTTTGTTCCTTCTTCCTTTCCTTTTCTTAGACAATAATTCACCTTTTTGTAGAGTAATTATCTCAGGGGTTATTAAAGTAATTTCTGCCCCAGCTAAAAAATGCTATAGGTTACTATCTAAAAGTACCAGGTTATTAAGCAGAGTCATCTTATATAGGGAAGAAATGGTGGAAATTTACCACCATGAGCTAAGGGTGATCGTATCCAAAAGGGATAACCATTGTCTCTGTCAGGTTACGTGTTTGATATTTAATGCAGATTTCATATTACTTAGTAATTTGTCTTACCTGCTTATTTAGAATGAATTCTTTTGCTTCCGAATGACTTTTCCATATGGGAGAAATTATCTTTATGGCAAGTGCTGTCGATGTCACCTCCTTCCCTGTGTCCTTCAACACCTCTTTTCATCTAGAGAATACATTGGCACTTGGTTGGACAAAGAATGAGGAGGATACTGAAGATATTTCTCGCTCCCGGCATGAGTGTGTTCAGGGATAGCCAGTCACAGGTGATTGGTGTGCCTGAGGACAAGAAGAAAAGAATTGCGCCCAAGTGGTATAGATTTTAGATTTTATCCAGAATCATTTCCTTTTCTACTTTCTTTTTGTCTTACTTTCTTTATTAGTGTGTTTCATTGATCATAGTCATAACTCTGTCTCTGGAAGAAGAGCAAAATTGTACAAAGATGAAAACACACAAAAGTAGAGAGATATAAAACATACATTAAGTTAGAATGCCTGCCTTGTTTTGTTTTCACAATAGAAAAAATGCATCTAAAAATGATTAGGAAGAAAAATTCAAGATGGGACTTTATTTATTTATTTATTGTAGACAGAGTCTTGCTCTGTTGCCTCAGGTAGAGTGCAGTGGCATCATCGTAGCTCACTGCATCCTTGAACTCCTGGGCTCAAGTGATCCTCCTGCCTCAGCCTCCCAAGTAGCTAGGACTACAGGTGTGTGCCATGATGACGGCTAATTTTTCTATTTTTGTAGAGACAGGGTCTCTCTCTTACTCAGGCCAGTCTCCAACTCCTGAACTCAAGCAGTCCTCCCACCTCAGCCTCCCAGAGTGTTTAAGGTTACAGGCGGGAGCCACCATGCCCGGCCTAATGATGGGACTTTAGAGAGGACAAAGTTGTATTTATAGTGTGATCGCACAGAAAGAAGGTAGTGGGATCAGAAAGCAGACTACCATAATAATTGTAAGATTTGATTATAAAATTTAAGGGAAGGACATTTTAAAAACCCAGCAAAAGGAATTAAAAAAAGCATGAATTTCTGGTAGTTGTTATACACTTATCATGAATGTTTATTGCATACATTGATTACTTCTTGCAGATTGTCTCAATTAAAAGTCTGTGGAATTTTTGTAAAGAAAACAACAAGAAAGGTTTGTGGGTTTTAAGAAATCTTACAAAGTTGTAGCAGACCCTAAATGCAACTGTTAGTTTTAAACATTCTCCCTGTTTAGAGAGAAAGGTTTCAAGCAGGACTGTTGTAGGATATTTAAATATTAAATTTCATATATCAATGCAGATGATGTCTATTTAGATTGCTGTCATTGCATGAAAATGGCAATGTTGTTCATCGATCACAAACCCATCCATCTTTACTTTGGTGTAGCACACTGTCTTTGGTTTTATATTTGTGACATTTCTAGGATTTTTACATTTGAAATCCTATTTCTGCAGCCAGATATAGAGAGAAATGAATTTTGGAATAGCTGGAGTTGCCCCCAGACATTCGATGACCTCCTATTTGTATCTGACAAGTGAACCAAGCACAGGCACATGTGTTCTGAGTGACAAACATTATTTTGAAAAGGAATTTACACTGCAATGATGACTGAGCTACAAGCCTTTCAGTGTCTGGCTGAGACCATACTATTCTGCTTAGAAGCCTCTATACGCTTTAAAATTTGTACCCGAAGGCAAATAATGGTGAACCTGAAAGCCAAAGATTATAGTTTTGAAAGGTACATCAATTTTGAAAATAGAGTGGTTTCACTGTGGTATTCCATCTGAAGAGTTAAATCAAGGGGGAAAATATAAGCAGGCTTCCTGTTTCTTCGAAGGCACATGTTCTCTTGCTAACTGACTCATATTATCTGATGTACTGGATGCTAAAAATAGAATTACTAAGCGACAGAGATGGGGTCTGCCTTTGGTGCTGTAAGATCACTTGGAGTCTTATTTAGTTAATGTTATGGCAATGCTGGTGAGCAATTTTGCTTTCTTTCTAAAGGAATCAAGGTTGTATTTGACAAGGCCTCTGTTAATGCATTTTGGGAAATGGAAAGACATATTGATTATCTTTCATCACGTTAAAAGAAAAAACGCAATGTTGTAAAGGCAATCAAAAAAAGTCATTATGTTCCACATTAACTTGTGTACTGATTTATTCACATTCTCAAGTATTTTAAAAGACAGAGAAATTCTAAGAAAATAATAAACATTGACAATGATGAGCAAATTTATTGTTAAACAGCTAAGGAAAAATTTGTTTTGAATCATGGACTATCCTGAAGGGAGGAATAAGAGATACTACAAATAACATGATTGTGGTATGGTGTGTGGTGTCTTGTTATTTAATAAGTCCAATGTAAAATTTTACAACATCATTAAGATAATGCTTTTCAGGATTTCAGCATACACATGTCTTCAACTTTGTAAGGTCTTAAAATAAGTATAGTTTTAAAAAAAGTGCATTAGTAGCTGTATGGTACTTAACTGTCAGAATGATTTGCTACAGGGGCTAGATCCTATTGCAAGCTGTCAAATTTGTATATTGCTGTAATACCAAACCATAAAATCCTTTGAGTAAAATGGAAAATGTCAGATGGGCATGACTACAAATAATATACTTTCTGAAGGCTGTAGATGTCTATAGGAGAAAATGTGTAAATGCATGAAATGTTATCTTGTTACTATGGATTTTTCTTTATCTGTTACAAGAAAAACTGTGAGACAAAAGGAAATTGATTGGAGCCTTTAAATTTTCAGTTTTGAACTCATTTTTCCTGAGGACTAATTTTAAAAACATTATTAGATAGATAAGTAGAACTTCAGATAATTCATGATTAAAGAGTATTGTGAGAGAATAATCTTATTTTCTAGCTTGCGTTGCCGAATGGTCCATTTTTTCTGATCTCGTCTGTGTGAGTGGTGATTACTGACTGATCTTTTAATTGAGTGAGTGAGTTGGGGTCGAGGTTCCAGAGACAGGGTCACCCCTGTCACTCCAGTGCTGACTGGGTCAATACCAAAAAACACATGCCAAACTGCGGCCGCTGTTAGACCACTCTAAACAATCCATAGGGTTTTGCTTGGTCAAGAGTGGTTGAAAGCAGAGAGGTTATAGTTTGGGCAGGTACTGTCATTACTGTAAAGCAATGGATGTAATTTTTTGTTTTGCTGGGAAGAAAGGGCTCAGGAATTACAGTTACTTTGTTCCACATTTTAGTATAAATTAGATTACTTATTCCCTCAGAAAGGTGTTTTAAAAATCCACAAAAAGTGTTATAAATTTCTTTCTTATAAAGTGAGAACCTTTTCACACTCGTAATTATTTAAAAATAAATCATTGTGGTATATTTTAGGTGCAGTCCCACATTCAATGATGTCATTGTCTAACATGAGCTCATGTTGAGATGCAGGTACCAGCACAGTTTTCCCCAGCCATGGATTAGATTTACTGGTCTCAATATCAAAGGTTCTCTGCATTCATCTGTGTTACCCTCTAGATCATGTAATTATAAGAAGCCTCTGGTACGTTGAGCTGAAGTGTGCAGGCTCGGGGTTAAAACTGCTTGAGTCCTACATCCTCTACTTAGGCAACTTTGTGCAAATTATTAGCGCCTCTGACTCTCATCTGTAAACCGGGGTGGTTATGAGGTGAAATGTAAAAGTGAAAAGTCTGGCATGTAGTTTGCATTCAGAGAAGATTCAAAGAAGGTTAGCAGTATTAGGTATTATTGCATAAAGTCATTTTCCCTTTTATGTTTTAGATACTGGTAAGAACTTAACTATAATAAACAGCGTTTGGGCAGTTTGAAAACTACAGGAATTCTCCTTTGAATAGAGTCCCATTAAACAGGAGTTTTCTGTTATCTCCGTGGGAGCAGGGCATAGAAGGGCTCTTCTGCAAGCATCTGAGATTTCACCAGCTTCCCCTGAAGTTACTACTATAAACCATAAGATAAATTGGTTGCTGTTCTCTAAAGCAGGAGTACAGAAATATAGCTATTGCTTCATTTTGAGCATGAACATTGCATGTTGAAAAGCAGTCTTGTTTAAGATGGTTTTGTTAAACATCATTTCCTTGCATGGTACAGCTGGAAATCTTCAGTGGTTTGCATCTTTTGAGGTGGAAAGAAATAGTTCTGTCTTTCACTTATTTCAGGCATGTGGCCTTTGCTTCCTCCTGTTTGTTCTCCTTATTCTAATATCCTTGCCATGTTTTTTCCTTCTTATTGACAAGGAAGAGGAGAACAGAACAGAGCAGAAAGAATGGCTACTGTATACTGTCTGCACACTACACACATATTTGGATGTATTGACTTCTAACTGCTTGCTATGAATATGATTTGAAAGTGTTAACCCAGGACTCTTTTCTGTTTCCCCTGTAGCACCTGTAGATAGTAGTTGCTAAAATTCTAAATCGGGAATAACATTCTTGCAGGATTTTATTTCTTATAGAAGTAGACTTTTGACATAGCAGTTGTATGTGCGTGTGTGTGTGTGTTTTAGGTTGTATATAAATACTCAGTTCCTGTAAACAGTGTTCATAGTTGAGCCATGCTTACATCTCCTGTCAAGTTACTTAGACACATCAGGACGTGTCTGTCAATTTTATGCCCTTTGAGAAACCTGCCCTAGAATCTTCTGTCCTGTTCCCTTGTGAACTGCCCATCAGCTACATCAAGAACACAGCTGATAGATATCCTGAAGTCTCTATTTCCAGCCATCCTCGGCATTTTTTCTGTGCTTATCTCTTGGCTTGCGTTTCCTCTTTCCTTTATCTTATGTGTTCTTCTTGGTATTTTCTCTGCATTGGTGGTACCCGTCCACACAGCTTTCTTAGAAAAAGGTAATGGGAGATAAAGTTTTGAGACCTGTGTGTCTGAATGTCTTTGTTTTATGATGACTTGTTTGGTAATTTCGGTTTAGAAATCTGCACTGGAAATTATTTGCCTTTATAATTTTGATGGTATCGCACCATTACTTTCTCATTTCTAGCAATGTTGATGGGAAGTTCAAAAGCATTGTGATTCCTGATGTTTTCTATGTAACCATTTTTTTTTCCTCATCCTCATAGGATTTTTTCTTCATGTTCTGAAATTTCCTATTAATGTGCCTTGCTTGGGTCATTTTTCATCCATCGTAGTGGGCACTGAAAGGGTACCCTTTCAATCTGGAAACTTTTTTTCCTCTCTTTCTTAAATTATTTATTTGATGATTTACTTCCCTCTCTTTTCTCTTTCTGATACTTTTAATATTTAGATATTACAACTTTTAGATCAGTCCTTTTAATTCCTTTTCACTCTTGTTTCATTTCTTTCTTCTTCTGCTTCTTTTTTTTTGTCTCCCCCTACCCCACTTCCTAGAAATTTCTTCATCTTCCATTCTTTCTCCTGAGTTTTTCATTTTTGGTGTCATATTTTTAATTTATAAGAGTTAATTCATTTTCTCTCTCTTTTTTTTTTAAATCAGCCTATTATCAATTTCTAGGTGCATAATTGCAACATCAATTCCTCTCTCTCTAAAGACACTAACGATACTTTCAAAATACTTGTTTCTCTCTGCATAGTTTCTGTTCTCAAAGATTTTTCCCCCCCCTCCTCTCTTGTTTGTTTTGGTGTTTATTTTCCATGAGGCTCCTCTTCTGTTGTCTGATAATCCTCGATTGTGTACCCATTTTTAAGAATGGGACCTGGTGTGGTTTTCCACCTGTTTACGTCCTCTGCTATTTCATGCTCATGGGTTGACAGAATCAACATTGTTAAAATGTCTATACTACCCAAGTGATCTACAGATACAGTGCAATCCCTATTAAAATACCAACATCATTTTTTACAGATCCAAATACATTTTAGTGGATTCATTTTCCCAAGCCACCACTTCTTGATGCTACAAGGGGTACGAATATAAATAGCCAACAGATAAAATGTGGTTGATAAGAGAGTCTGTGGAAAGTTTCCTCTCATCATAATGTTTTTACTTCTCATCCTTTAAAAGTATTTAGACTAGGGAAGTAAGCCAAAACATAAGGGTGATCACTTAGTTTGCTTTAATCACTTCTTTTGATGTTGTCTCCTGTTCTTCAGCTCCCAAAATATTATTGCAGCTCAAAGTAGCAATTTATTACTGTAACAGCAGCATAAAAAAGGCAAACCAACAGATAGATAGAGGCAGAGATATAGAGATACAAACATATAGAAATATGTTGGGGGGAGCAGCTTCATAATTTAGGACAAATTCTTCTAAGGGCCCCTGAGTCACATGTACTTTTACAAAGAGTCCATATAAATGTTAATAGTCATGGAAAACATGCACTGAGAATTCAAAATATACAAACTTCACACAAGTCCATGTCCCATACTTTTAGGTTCTTTACCTCTTTCTTACCTGGAGAACCTGCGAGGGACATGGAGATTTCTCAGGAAAGTTTCTCTCTTATCCAACAAAAAATTCCCTTTCTACCAGCCTCAACCCTCATGTTCCTTAATTAGAGACCCCATTCCTTGCCTCATTTCTACCTCAGGGTAAATAATCTGGTTTCTCTGGGTCCCTCCCTAGAGTGAGAGAATATTCTTCTGTCATCAGGACAGATTTTTTGATCAAAGTAGAAGAAAAGGGGTATATTTAAGAGGGTCTTCTGAGGTTAAAAAAAAAATCAACCAAACTTGACCCTACAACTACAGGAGGTGAGAGAGAAAAAGGAAAAATCAAATGTTTTGACCTGAATATCTAAATGGTTGTTGTGAAATTTTATATGCATTTTGCTTATTCAAAAACCTGACCTCAGTCACTGTTAGTCAATTGCAAAATTTTCTAAATGACTGAAATAATGTATATGATCTAGTCCAAATAAGCCATCATTAGATATCAATAATGTATGTAAAATTAAAGAAAGGTTGAGTAATGGTTCAATTACCCCATAGGTTTTCTCCTACCTGTCTCTATTTCAGGTTTCATGTACTCAGATATCAGTAAGAGACTTTCTCAAAAATATGGTTTGATAGAAGTAATTGGCTGGATGAAAGTGCCATAGGTCTTTACCATCTTGGCCATTTGAGAATTTCTAACTGAGATAAATAAAAATCATAATAATTGACCTACATAATTATCACTATCTTATCATTTCCTCAATTTTTTATTTAACAGACTACAAAGGATTTTAACATATATAAGCTCATTTAAATAGCAAAATAACACCTTGAATTAGATGTTTGCTGAGGTAAAGAGGCTGTGTAGCACTGACTCTTTTTCATTTCATGTAATGTGCCTCATTATGGTGGTGGCCAAAGTCATTTCAGTACCTAGAGTTCAACTTCAACAAGGATCTGGGGATTAGACATTTCTACTCAATACTCTTTCCACTTACATTGTTATGCTTCTTATGAGGTTATATACAATTACTGAATTATTGTTCTAAAAATGAATTCCACTACATGACCTGGGTTGAGTTAATTCACCTTAATTTCTTCATTTGCAAAATTGGCATAATAATATCATTTACTTAATAGAGTTTTTATAGGAACTACATAAGTTGGTTTAACTCACTGACTGGCATTTATAAGTTTTCAATAAAAGTTACTATCATTACATTATTCATTTTTTTAGAGGTTTTTTTTTTTTTTTTTGGTATTGTTAGTTTTGTTTTGTTTTGCTTTCTTGGGACAGGGTATTGCTCTGTCACCCAGGATAGAGTGTAATGGTATGATCACAACTCACTGCAACCTCAAACTCCTGGACTCAAGTGATCCTCCAGCCTCAGCCTCCTGAGTAGCTGGGACTAAAAGTGTGTACCACCATGCCCTAATTCTTTTTTTTTTTTTTTTTGTAAAGACCAGATCTTGCTCTGTTGCCTAGGCTGGTCTCAAAACTTCTGGACTCAAGCCATCCTCCTGCCTCCACTTTTCCACTTTCCAAAATGCTGGAATTATAGGCATGAGTACCATGTGTGGCCCTATTATTCTCTTGATTGATGATCACACATATATTTCGTAGTTCTCAATTTGAACTATTCTTTTATGTTCTAATCCCTATAAGGGCAATTCTAAAGACAGAATAGTTTGTATTGCCCTTACTCTACTTTCATCTGATATACTTCCTATTCTTTGCTTGTATAGCACTAGCTTAAATCAATAACTACCTCCCATTATATCTAATGTTACTCCTTTTGAAATGTAATCGGAGCAAAGATATATATACCAGGACAGAAATTTCAAGATTGTTTATAAGAGAGAAAAAACTATAGTTTACAAATGATCTAAATAATCATCAATAGAAAATTAAGGAAACTATGGTTCATTCACACAATAGAACACATAATTTTTGAAGAGGATGAGAATGCATATATAGTCATTTTTAAATCTATACATTTACTATTATTTATATGTGAACTTTTAAAATAATTTTGTTTTTATTATTAATGTTATTACATGGTAGGTCATACCTTTGAAATTTATATTAAAATATAAAAGATTAAAGAAAAATATTAACTACTATTCCACCAATCTAAGATAGCCACTATAAATATTATTTCTTATAATAATTATTTCCCTGTATTTCTGTGTTATATAGATCTGGATTGTTTTAGTTTTACATTGCTGTTATCACATGAATATGCATCTTTCTTTTATTATTATGGGTTATTAATCCTGCATGTTAAAATGGACTGTAATATTATTTAGTAGCTCCATTATATTCTATCATGTTCATATGATAATATTATTTTACAATTATCCTAAATGTTCAATTTTTGCATTTTTTATTATTATAAATATTATAAAAATCTTCATGAAAAAAGTCTTTTTAAAAAAATTAAAATTATTTTATTTAAAATAACATTTCAGAAATAATCGAAGTATGTGTGTATTATTTTTTTACATTTTGCTATGTTTATTTCCTTTTTACAAAAGAAAGAAAACCTCACAGATGTAGTTGAAGCCCAGTACGTATTCAAACTAGATCACATTTCCCACTTTCCTTCACCAGAGGTGAGTACAGCACTGCAGTTGTTTATGAATCATTTCCATGCACATTTTAATATTTTTACTATATAAGAATTTATTCACACACCGCACTGAGCATTATTTCCCGTGGTTTTAGACATATTTGAAACCTGGACTGAGAGGGGGAGGGGGAGCAAGGGCAACACACGTAACCTAAACATCTGTACCCTCATATTATGCTGAAATAAAAAAAAAATAAAAAATAAAAAATAAAATAAAATAAAATAAAATAAAATAAAAATTTTAAATATTGGCTGGGTGTTACTGCTGCTCCAATTAATGGGCTTTTATGTTATTTCAAATTTTTAAATTATAAAAACAATGCTTCAGTGAACATTCTTATGCAGTTAAACTTGGGTCAGGGTTTTTCTAGGGTACATTAATTAGCATAGAATTCCTGCATCATATAATAGGCATAACTCTAACTTTATTAGATGTTGCCTGTTTTTCCTCCCAAGTGGTCGTTCCCAATCAGTTCTGTCGCCACAAGTCCTTAGAAGCTCCTGCCATTTTGCAACCTTGGCATGACCTGGTATCAGCAGACTGGAATTTCTGCCATTAGGGTGGCAATGAATGGTATGTCATCATGGATTTAATTTGCATTTCCCTGAATTCTAATATGTTGTGCATCCTTTCATAATTTTATGGGGGATTTAGTTTTCCCCTTTTCAAATTATTGTGTTGATTTTCTTTTTTTTTGTTTGTCTTTTAGACTTTACTTTTATTCTAGGTAACATTTCTTCATTGGTCTCATGCTTTGCAGTTTTTTCTCCTAGTCTGTGGATTGTCTTTCTTTTTTTGTTTTTTCCTTGAGAAGTTCCATTCTAGGGATTTTATTTATTTATTTAATTTATTTATTTATTTCAGGATATTATGGGGGTACAAACATTTTGGTTACATGTTATGACTTTGCCACACCCAAACCATGATTTGGGGTGTGTTTTTTCCCACCTACAATGCTCACTATGTCGATTAGTTGTGAGTTTACCCACCCCCCAACCCCTGAATCCCTGGAGACTGTTACTACCATGTGAGCACCACAGTGTTGATCGGTTAGTGCCAATTTGATGGTGAGTACATGTGGATCCTATTCTTCCATTCTTGTGATACCTCACTTTGGAGGATGGGCTCAAGCTCTATCCAGGAAAATGTGAGAGGTGCTAGATCACCGTCATTTCTTATAATTGAGTAATATTCCATTGTATACATATATCAAATTTTAATAATCCACTCATGAATTGACAGGCACTTGGGTTGTTTCCACATCCTTGCAATAGTGAATTGGGCTGCCATAAACATTCGGGTGCAGACGTCTTTATTTGCTCTTTTGGGTAGATGCTTAATAGTGCTATTGCTGGATCAAATGGTAGTTCTACTTGTAGCTCTTTGAGGTATCTCCAAATTCTTTTCCACAGAGGTTACACTAATTTGCAGTCCCACCAGCAGTGTAAGAGTGTTCCTGTCTCTTCACATCCTCACCAGCATTTGTTGCTTTGGGATTTTCTGATAGAGGCCAATCTCACTGGCGTTAGGTGGTATCTCATTGTGGTTTTGATTTGCATTTCTCTAATGATTAGAGATGTTGAGCATTTTTTTATACATTTGCTGGCCATTATTCGGTCTTCTTTGTAAAATTTCTGTTCATGTTCTTTGCCCATTTATTGGTGGGGTTGTTTGATTTTTTTCTTGTTGATTTTTTTGAGTTCTAAATAGAATCCAGGTTCTAGACTTTAAGTCTTTAGTGATTTTACTTTGGAGAGTGTCTACTGCACTGTTCAGTGTGTAATGCAGGTCTGAGTACTTCTTGTAGTGCTGGTCTGGTTTTTGCAAATTCCATCAGTGATTGCTTCTCTGGAAAGGTCTTTATTTCTCCCTCATAGATGAAGCTTAATTTTGTTGGGTAGAGAATTCTAGGTTGGCCATTATTCTGTTTTAGAAGATTAAGCATAGGCACCGAGTCCCTTCTGGCCTGTAAAGTTTCAGTTGAGAAGTCTGCAGTTAGTCTGATAGATTTTCCTTTGTAGGTTATCTGCTGTTTTCACCTCACTGCTCGAATGATTGCTTCTTTTGTGTTTACTTTGGTCAGCCTAATAACTACATGACATGGTGATTACCTTTTCACATTAAGTCTCCCAGGAGTTCCGTGTGCTTCTTATATCTGGATATCTAGATTTCTGGCCAGATCAGACGTATTTTCCTCCAGTATTCCATGAAATAAGTTTTCCAGCCTTTGTGTATTTTCTTCTTCTCTCTCTGGAATGTCTATGATTCTTATATTTGGCTTTTTTACATAATGCCACATTTCTTGTATATTTTGGTCTTGTCTCTTGTTTCTGTGTTCTTTTTCTTCATCGAATTTGTTTAGCACATAGTTATTATCTTCAAGCTCTGAGATTCTTTCCTCTGTGTGATCTATTCTGTTCTTGAGACTTTCCACTGTGTTTTTAAGTTCCTTGAATGCCTCCTTCATTTCCAAGATTTCTGTTTGGTTTTTCTGTAGTATTTCAACTTCTTTAGACAATTTTTCATTCATTTCCTGTATTGTTCCTATGGTTTCTTTATGTTGGGTTTCTATTTTCCCTTCAATTCCAGTGAGTTTTCTTATAATTCATATTTGGAATTCTTCCTCTGTCAGTTTAATCATTTCATGTAAGTTGGTATCTATTGATGAAGATTGAATGTTTTCTTTTGAGGGTGAATTTTCTCTCTGATCTTTCATGATTCCTGTTTTCTTTTGCTGATTCTTTCTCATAAGGCTCCTCTGTAGAGAACTGGGAGTGCTGGGGCTGGTTTATGGTCTTATCTCCAAGTTCCCAAAGGGATGTTCCTTGACAGTACTGGGGAGATGCGCTCTGGTCCTGTAGTGCCTTAGAGGTGTTTTAGCCTGTTGGATTATCTCTGACCTGTTGTCTTTACCTCTTGCCAAAGGAGATTAGTGAGTTTGGACCCCTTGCTTAAGCTCCCAGGTGGTGATTCACTCTTGTGGGTGTGACTCCACTGTCCTCCAATAGTTTTGGATGGAAGGCACTGTGTTGAGCTATGGAGTTACCCTCTCTGTTGTTGCTTGTAGTTTGTGTGGAGGAGTCAATTATCAAGGCATTCCAATGGTTTTGTGTTGGGCTCTAAACCCTCAAATCGGGTTTACAAGCACCCCAATCTTTGGGAAATGTCTTTTCACTCCCAAGGGTAACTTGAGCCCTGTTGTCGCTTTAGGTGGAGTAAGGGCAGGTACCTGCAGACCTGAGACTGTATACTTCTGTGGTTGCTTGATCTGCTGCTAGGGGAGAGCTGTTAGTATGTTATTCAGTGCTCTTTCACTGCACTTGCGAGGCAGCTCCAGGTGGGGGGTGTTAATTGTTGCAATTGCTGAAGACTCTGGCCAGGATTTTCCTTCCCAGTCCACAAGCCCCAAAGCTGGCAGCCGCTTGGGTGCCAAGGGCTAGCCCTAGTGTTACGTTCTTATCAGACGATCAAAACCAACTAGCTGGACCAAATCAACAGTCTTCCCCCTTCTGCTTAATTCCAAAGTCCCACAGAGTCATGTCAGTGGCAGAGAGAAAGCAACTTTTGTCCTTTCTCCCTGCCTCCAAGGGCGGAGTCTGCCCCACCAGGCTTGGGAAGGGGCGTTGCCTGAGGCTGCCGCATGTCTCAGCCAAGGAAGCAGTTTATCTCATTACTCCCCACCTCCAAGGGCGGAATTTGCCCCAGTGGTGTGATAGACAAGCCTTCAGGCCAGGGCAGAACACCGCCTGAGGCCACCACGGGCGTCCTGACACAGAAAGCAGCCTCTCTCATCACTCTGCACCTCCAAGGGTGGGATTTGCCCCTTCAGCGTGAAACACGAGCGGCCAGTCGCAGCGAGGGGCGCCACCCGAGGCTGCTGCTTGACTCATGACTCGGCCAGAAAACGGCTTCTCTTCTCACCTCCAGAGGTGGGGCCTGTCCAACCAGTGCAAAAAGGCAAGTGGCTGGGTTCGGGGAGGAACGTTCAGAAAGTGGCTTCTCTCTGTTTCTCCCCTCCTCCAAGGGTGGGGCCTGATCTGTCAGGCGGGGGCAGGGGCGTTGCCCGAGACCATTGCCTGGGCTCGCCCTGCTGGGCTGGGTTGGGGGTGGTGTCCAGAACCATGCACCACAGCATTTCTGGGCTATGGACCCCCACAATGGCGGCTGCCCACTCACAAAGAGCCAGCACTGTGGGCGACTGCTTGTGGGCTCACAGGTGCTGGGTTTGCAGGCTGTCTCAACCAGCCGCCAGTTGTCCCCACCGC
The DNA here is from genome assembly GCA_963575035.1 of Avahi laniger. Classification (NCBI taxonomy): domain Eukaryota; kingdom Metazoa; phylum Chordata; class Mammalia; order Primates; family Indriidae; genus Avahi; species Avahi laniger. The sequence goes on along the minus strand of CAUYSK010071547.1, from coordinate 12,865 downwards.
TTGCCTGACCCTCAGTCTTGCATCAGTCCAGTAGAGGGTCCTACATTCTCTGTCCCACCCTGTGCCCGCCGAATCTTTGGCAGTTTCCAGGGGCAGAGCCTCCCTTTTGGTGTTCACCTCCTTTGTTCTGGTCCCGGTGAGCGCCAAAAGTGAGGTGGCTGTCTCTAAACTCCCTCCTGCGGACTGGGGAAGTGTCCATTCAGATCAGTCCCTGCCCCACCCAGTGCGGACCTAGCACAGAGCACTGGAGAGTTCAAAATGTTTCCCGCTATTGTCTCTTCACATGGACTGTCACCCCGTACCACAACTTTGCACTGACTTCAGGCACTTCCCTGCCTGAGCGGATATGGAGGTCGGTGGAGGAAGAGTCGTCCTCCTGTGGGTCAGATCATACTGCCTGGCCGGCCAATGGGCACAGCCATCCAACACTCTATTCCCTATTGTATATCTCGCACTCTCCAGACTTTGCGGTCGATTCTCCAATTCACCTTTTTTTATTTCCTGCACTGCTTGTCCCACGTTGCTTCTCTGCGGATTCACGATGCTGTTCTTGTGGGAGAGCAATACTTTTACGTGTAGCTGTCCGCGTTCTTCACCTCATTCTCCGGGAGCAGAGAGCCAGGAGGTCACCACTAATCCGCCATTTTTTCCTCCCAGATTTTTAAATACCCTACTCTACTGAAAGGAACCAGGACTCACTGAAGTAAAGATAGATATCAAATCTAGGGAAGAGAAAATTCAACATGGGCCTGGAATACTTTTGCACTGTAAACTAAAGGATTGCAAAATAAATTATGGGAATGAGTCGAAAAAATTCCAAAGGTTTCCACTGGCCAAATATGATGCATCTTGAGCATCAAAATGATAACAATATTGATAATAATGAATTCTAACTCCTTGAATAAAATAGAAATCTGCAAGTCTATATGAATGCAAGTAAGTAAATGAATGAATCCATAATAAACAGGGAAGACAAGAAATCTCTATCAATAGATTACTATATTATTTTAGAAAAAATAATAGAGTTAAAATCATCAATGTTTGCTAAAATCAATGGATGAAAGTTTGATGAGGAATAATATATTTAATATTTAAATTGTCTAAAAGTATCTACCTACAAATTATAGATTAATTACAAATATAATAATAATCCAGAGTAGAGAATCTTTGCAGATATTACCTGACCAGGTGACCAAAGTTTGTAGTATTGACATTGGAACAAATTGACACTATGTGTCTTTTGCTATGAGAAGTGAGAAGGGCACAGCATAATTTCTGTGGTATTTTGAACCCAAACCAAATCATTATAAAACACAAAACAAACTCAAACTGAGGGACATTCTACAAAATAATGAATCTGTTTTCTTAAGAAACATCAAGGTCAAGAAAGACAAAGAAAGGCTGAAATTGATGAAGAATAAATAGACATAAGTAAATGCAACCTGTGATCTAGATTAGATGCTGTACTGGGAAAAAATAACTATAAAATGCATTACTGGGACAACTGGAAAAATTTAAATATGAGCTACGAGTAATGCATTGTTACAGTGTTCGAGTGTTTGATTTTTATAGACATTTGGAGGTAAAGACATGATATGTCTGGCTATCAAATGGGTTCAGAAAAAAATGTTCATATGTGTGTATGATTATAACTATTTATGTATAAATAGATACATGCCTGTGATTGTGTGCTTACATGTATATGTATAAAGAGAAAAGGAGAGTGAGAGGGATATAGCAAATGGGCAGTATTTAAATTGGTAAATTTGGGCTAAAAGTATCAGGAAATTTATATACTCTTCTTGTAAATATTCTGTAAATTTGAAATCATATCAAACAAAAATTATAATTATTAATTAAATATAGTTATAATAATATAATTAATAACAAATCAGAATTTTAAGATAAATAGAAAAGTAAATACACCAAAATATTAATGGTACCTTGTGTTTGTATTGGGAGTGAAGGAAATTTTTACTTGCTTTCTTTTCTCTTGTTTTACTCACATCACCTATTAAACGCAGGTTGTCAATAACCAGCTGAAAAAGTAATGGAGAAAGGAGGACATGTCTCCTTTCTAAACTCTAAACTCCACAGGAAAATATCTCATTCCAAAATATATATAATTCTTTCCATTTTTTCTTTGATTTATGTATTTTGACTAAAACATTTCAGAAACAGCCTTTGGCAGAAACTTTTTTGTTCATTTACAAAAAGCATGGATTCTAGCTTTCTTTTCTTGACGAAACAAAATTTTTAATTTACGGGTTGCCAGCAAAAGACAGAAGATGTTCTACAACAACAGTGATTTCAGAGGTCAACAGTACTTTGAACTGAGGCTACCTGTTCCTCCATGTCAATCTATCCCTGGCTATACACGTTTTCCCCACTAAAATTAAGCAAGCCTGTTTCTTGTCCTGTCACATGTGCAAGGTAAATATACAATGCTCCTCCTTACCCCACCTAGAAAGGTCAGAGTCTGTGGGCCCAACTCTAAGTCTCAGTGTTAAACAGATATTTACACTTCCTGCTTAACTGTTCCGGTCTTCTCAGGAAATGGTAGTATGTAAATGTGTCATGTCATCATCAAATACCAACTTTCTCTTCCTATGTTTTGATCACTGATATAAATTGTCCTTAATTAGGATTTACTTAAAACATCTCTGGCTGAATTTCCACCAGAACATATTTTGAAATTGGCAAATATTGACAAAGATTTTAGAGACATTTAGGAAATGTCCACAAAATGGGAAAAACATGGCTTCTTTGTAGCTATTTCTGATGATTCCATTATTTTACTAATAATTTGGCAACATTGGACTGAAAGTCCTAGCTCATCCAGGGCCACAGTTGCCCAAAAAATCAAGAATCACTTTCTAGCACAAAAGTTTGTAATAGAATTTTTCTTATCAAAGAGAAAAGAAGGGATACAAAATGGTCAGTCCTAATTTCAGAATTAATTCCCTTGGTCAAAAAAGTGATTCTGGCTACAGAAGAGAAAAGATTCCTAAGGTAGGAATTAATATTTCCAGTGTCATTAATAAAGTGATTTGTTTTAATTCTGGTCTCCACCGACAAGATGACATTTCATTTTCCCGTGGAGCATGGGACTTCATTAGCAGGGACCTATTTACTGTGGTGGTGGTGGCAGTGATTACTATTTTTAAGATAATTAACATTTACTAGATTAATTCTACCCAATCTTCTTTAATCCTAGAAGTTGCCAATGGTGAAATTCCTGCCACTGTACCTGGTATTTTGAAGAAAGTATTGATGTGTATGTGTGTGTGTGTGTATAGCAGAAAGGCAAGAGAGAAATTGGAAATGACTTCATACTTTCTACTATTATGAAAGGGAACTTAGCAACTATGAGGGTAATGTCTCTGCTCCCTAAAAACTACTGCACCCACTGTCCCCATTTCAAAAAAAAAAAAGCTACGTGTATACATCAAGTCTTAGAGATCCAGAAGCTACAGATATTGATGTCAATTACTAAAAGAAAAATATGATTCATCACAGAGAACAGAGCCAATAATCTACTTCATAGAATAGTGGCAATATTATTTTCCTTTATCAGTGTCTCTTTGGTGTCTCTTCAGTTTTAGGTAAGGACTATGATGATTAGATCTCAAAAATGAAATCCAAATGGCACTGAGATGTCCCAGACGGAGGAAAGATGAAATGATTGTACCTGGTGGTGAGTAGACATTAACTGCTTCAGACCAAGATATTCGTCTGGCACATAGAAAGCTGTACCAATGCATTAATACTATATGTCTGTGCTAATATCCTGTGAGAAAAATCATTATGGAGGAATAGCAATATTTGTGTTTTAAGTCTATGGATAGCTTCTCACATTTAGTCACCCATCTCCTTGGCACTTTTGAAGTATAAGCTTTTGCCATTTTATCATGCAGTACCTATTTCAAACAATGAAAAAAACAAATATTCATTCACTATTAACCATGTACCGGATCTGTACTGCTCATGAGACCTACATATCGCATTGTGATAGGCAGAACAATGACCCCACAAAAATGTTCATGTCCTAATGCCCGGACTCTGTGAATATGTTACCTTACACTGCAAAAGAGACTTTGCAGATGTGATTAAGATTACAGATCTTGTGATGGAGAGAGTATCCTATGTGATCTTGATGAGCTCATTCCAATCAGAAATTCTTACAAGTAGAGAATCTTTTCTGGCTGTGGTCAGAAGGCCAAAGAGAAGAAAATGTAAGGGGGCTCTACCTGCCCTTTCTGGCTTCGAAAATGGAGAGAGGGGACTGTTTGGCTAGGGAATGTGGGAAGCCTTCGAAGGAAGAAAAAGCAAGGGAACATATCTTACCCATAACCTACAAAAAAGAACTAAACACAGCAGTGCTCACATCTTGATTTTAGCCCAGTGAGATTTTTGTCAGAATACTCACCTATAGAAATATAAAATAATAGTAAATTTGTATTGTTTAAGCCACCAAGTTTTTGATAACTTGTTACACCACCACTAGAAAAGTAATATGCTCGTAACTCCCACAACAATTTCAAGTGTGTAGCATTTTCTGTTTTATGATACCAAAAACGAGGCAAAAGACAATTTATATAACTTGCCAAAGGTCACACAAGTAGCCCACTGTGAATCCAGACTTGATATCCAGGGCTCTGATATTTTACAGTCCTTTCAGTATGGTGAGTTTTTCGTGTGATGCACAATTAGTATTATTCTATCCTTTAATCAGTATATGAGCTAAATAAACTAATAAAAGAAATAATCCAAATATAAGTACAATAAGGATGCACTATTTTTATTGCTCAAAATAATGAAAACAATAGTTGAGAGAAAAACTTTAACCACAAAGAATTATCTAGAATAGTCAATGCTCATTATGCAAAAGGTTATACTACTGAGTTAATTGGATTTTTTATTTAGGAATGGAGAATAGGATGAACATAATAAAAAAGACATAGTAACTAGTCTTGGCGGGGTATAGAGAAGTTAGAACCCTTATGCTTTGCTGGTGGGGATGTAAAATGGTTCAGTGCTTTGGAAAACTCTTTGTGAGTCCCACAGATGTTAAAAATAGAATTCCCACATGACCCAGTAATTCCACTCTATGTATATATCCAAGGGAATTGAAAACATACGTCTCACAAATGTTCATTTTAGCATTATCCAAAACAGCCAAAAAGTGAAAACAATTTCATGTTCATAACTGGTGGATGGATAAAGAAAACGTGATCTATCCCTTCAGTGGAGTATTGTTCAGCCATAAAAAGAAATAAAGTACTGATTCATGTTACAACATGGATGAACCTTGAAAAGATTATGCTAATTTGAAAAAGCCAGACACAAAATGCCATAAATATATGATCAATATATGATCCCATTTTTAAAAAATGTCCAGAATAAGAAAATCCATACAGAGGATATTGATTAGTGGTTACCAGGGGTTGGGACGGATGGTAATGGGTAGTGACTGCCAATGGGTATGAAATTTTGGGAGGGGATGGTGAAGATATTCTAAAATTAGATAGTGGTGATGGTTGCGTATTATACGAACATACTAAAAATCACTAAAAAGTTGAACATTATGATATGTAAATTACATCTCAATTAAGAAAAATATAATTGAAGAGATGCCTCTGGAAAACTAAACATAAAAATGTGGATCCAGGGAGTTCAAAATTTTATAATCAGAGTTACTATACTGATACTTACTACTGAAGTTTGAACAAATTGTAGTCATTATGTTCATATCTGATATCATATCACTAAGGATATAATAAAGATCACTGTGAATTGAATTTAGATCATTGCAGTCAAGAAATGGGTTTTTAAATGTATTTATGATTTCTAACTATTAGGATATAGTTACAAGTAGATTACACACAAATTGATTTAAGCTAACTTTATAAATTCAAATGCATTCACATTTAAGATTAATACTTTGTCCTTGTCCGAAACTCTTGTTTGACTTGAGTACCTATCGATTTGCTGTCTCGGGGTTTACCAGCATAATACATTGTGGCTTTAGTTTCTGAAGCAAATGCTGTTTGTCCTAGAAAATCTGCATGTACTATATCACATGAAAATTTGATTGAAACATATGTTATATAATAAAAAATGCAGCCTGGCATTATACCTAGCAAGGTTTGTTCTATTTGCTTGCATAACAATATCTCTATTGACCATACGTATTCATTGTTAATTAGCTTCTTACCAAAGGGTGTCAGCATAGTTTCCATAACATTCTTAGCAAATAAAATCATGGAATATAAAGAAACTTAGGAGACTCTGAAGTGTCTACCATATTCACAGAACTATTTATTCAGTATTTAAGTATAAAGTCAGTCTATTTTTGGATTCTGGGTCCTCCTCTTAAAAACAGAGGGAAACGTGCCAACATGCCAAGTGCGCATGCATCATCAGCAAGACTGTCAACAGGAGGGAGACCCACAAGAAAAAACAACACAGTACAGGCCAGAAACTGTGTAAACACTTGAGCTTTCTATAGCAGCAGTCTCCAACCTTTTTGGCACCAGGGACCAGTTTCGTGGAAGACAATTTTTCCATGGACCTGGGGGCAGGGGAGCAAAAGTTTCAGGATGATTCAATCACATTACATTTATTGTGCAGTCAAACCTCCCTGCTAATGATAATCTGTACTTGCAATTGCTCCCCAGCGCTAGCATCACCACCTCAACCCCACCTCAGATCATCAGGCATTAGATTCTCACAAGGAGCGAGCAACCTAGATCCCTCGCCTGCGTAGTTTACAGTAGGGTTCACAGTCCCATGGGAATCTAATGCTGCAGCTGATGTGACAGGAGGCGGAGCTCAGGCAGTGATGCCATTGATGGGGAGTGGCTGTAAATACAGATGAAGCTTTGCTCACTTCTCTGCCTCACCTCCTGCTGTGCAGCCTGGTTCCTGACAGACCACGGACAGGTGCTAGTCCATGGCCCAGGGGTTGTGGACTGCAGTTCTAGAGAACATGTTTGAGGAAAAGTCTCTTTATTTTCTTCCATACACTATTTAAAAATTGTATCAGAAATATTCAAGGAGTTTACATGTAATCTTAAGGCATCCCCGTCTTGTGTTTAATAATTGAAAAATTACCTACAAATTTAGAGTTTGACCACACGTAAAAGTCGTCTGGGGGATGGACACGCTTGAAGCTCTGACTCGGGTGGGGCAAAGGTAGTATATGTAACATAAACATTTGTACTCCCATAATATGCTGAAATTTAAAAAAAAAATTAAAATTTAAAAATAGCACATCAATAAGAAAAAAATAATTATAATTTTGAGGACACATAATATCCCACAAATTTCTCTTATTTCATGGTTCCCAAAGTAGGTATTCCAGGTCTTTCGTTTGGTACCTGCATGTCTTTCAGCAGCTGTAATGAACACCTTTTGTTCCAGGTATGAAGCAATAAGAAAAATACTCCAAAGCCGGAAACTCTCTTATTGGACTGCTAGTCCTGACGTTAATAATATAAGAGATACATTGAATTCAATTTTGAAAGATGAGTAGTCAGATATAGGAGTAGAACATTCCTGGAAGAGAAAAAGTACAAAAGACATGGATATCTGACAGCATTTGGGTATATAGTGGATTGGGGGACTTGGGGGAATTATTTTCCTTGTGCCACTGCATATCTATATACTCTTCCTTTCTCCCCTGCTCCGTGACCCAGAGCTACCTGGGAGATTGCCTCAACCAGTCTCCTGCCCTCTGGTTTCCAGTTTGGACTCGCCAATGGGAGACATGGTGATGATTGAAGGAGCAGAGGACAGTGGGGTCAAGCTACTTATTCTCCACTCCCCAGCTCCCCGCTAGCTGAGACACAGATTGGCTGTGGCTATGAACCTCTACTGAAAACCCCCAGTTGGGCTGCCCTCTTCTTCCTGCATCTTCAGTTCCATCTGCAGTCTCTCTTGACAGATGGTAGAGAGTAAAGATAGGGAGACGGACAGGGACCAGATCACAAAGAAACATAAATGTCATGCTAAGAAATTTAAACATTTTCTGAAGATATGGGGATCACTGAAAATTTTGAATAAAAATAAGTTGTACAATTTAGGTTTCAAAAAGACAACACTAACAGCAATCGGAAGAACAGACTAAAAAAAAAATGAGCCTGTAAGAGGAAAGGTCATCTAGGAGTCTATTCAGGTGAATCTGGCCAGCAGTGAGGGTCTGAACCAAGGCAAGTATAGTTGAAAAGGAAGGGAAAAATTACAGAGGTATTTAAAAGAGTGTGTCTGTGTTTAACGGCTCTGAACTGAAGTACTACTGAAGTAAATGTTTGGGCAGAAGCTGTTTTCATTAATCAAATCTACTTTGGTTTTTGTTTTTGTTATTTTTTACTGGAAATAATTTTAATGAAAGAAGCAGAGTAATTTTTATGAATTGTTAAATTAAATACATCAAAAGGCAAGTTTATCACCAGAGTAAAAGACAAGTCCTAAAACAAATCCTGTATCTACCAGAGGACCCAGTCATATGCTGCAGAATTATTTTATCTTATTTACTTAAAGGAAAACTGGGGTGGAAAGAATGAAAAATTTCAAATGTATATAAATGATTCTGTGACTATGTATTTATTACACATTTTCAAAAATATATTTACCTCATCAATAATAAAAGTGTCTTCTACATGAACTGTAGTCAGAAAATTTGTATAAGAGAAGATCTTTTTTTATCAAATCTAATTTTAATATCAATTGTTCAACAGAACTAAGGTAACCCAACAGAATTTATAAAACCAGTTATCTATATATTTTATAACATTCATGAATAAGATAATGATTCCTATTATGTGAAATATTATTTCAAAAAGAAAACTATTTTATAATGAAAGCAACTATTTTTTTTATTTTCACATAACTTTTCCAGAATTAAGTGTTAATTCTATTTAATTTTTTTAATTTTAATTCTATTTATTGTATTAGTACTCATTATAATAAAACTAAGCAATAAAGAGTAAAATAGTCAAAAGATTCCTTCCATACTACTTTCTTCTCTAAGGATAAACATTATTAAAAATTTGACATTTATCTCTCTGTTGCTTTTTTCCTTTTTGTAAGTTTGTATGTACATACACACACACACACACACAGACATGCCCATGGATACACATAGAATTTTTAAAATATGTGTAAATGGCATCATACTCTACATATATTTATGAATTTCTTTTATGCTTAACAATTCCTATTGGATCTTCCCTTCATAAATACAAAGAAAATAAACTTATTATTTTTACTCCTGCAGAGTAGCTCATATATGGGCATGTCCCAATTTATCTAAGTCTACCCCCTTTAGCAGATATTTAGGTCATTTTTAATTTTTTACTAGTACAAACAAAGCTGCAGTAAATCTATATTTTGTTCACAGTAAGGGCATCTTCATTATATGATCTGAACAGGGACATTGCTGAAAAAGTGAGATGCACATTTTAAATTGCAATTGATACTGCCAAATTGTCCTCCAAAAGTGCTATATTAGCTTATAGCGACTATTAATACAATTCTTGACCCATGAGAAGGCTATTTTATTACACTCTAACATTAGATATTATTACTTGCTCATCTTTAATAATTTGATGAGAAAAAATATTTTCTTAATATTATTTCTTTATGCATTACTTTGATTACTATTAAGTTTGAGCAGTTTTTCTTATATTTGTCATTTTAACTCCATCAAATTTTCTGTTTATATCAATTGTTCATTTTTCTGAGCTGTTTTTCATAAAAGATAATTCCATGTACACATGAATTACCCTGGACTTTCTTCTTTTTCATTAATTAATTTGTTCTGGCACCAAACCCACACTGTTTAATTCCTGGAGCATTACTTTATGCTTTGACATTTATTAATCATCATATGTGTTTTCAAATTTTCTGGGCTCTTTTTATCCAAATTCTTTTTGAAATTAACTTCAGAATTTTCTTTTAAGATTCCTTTTAAGAAAAAAAAAATCCATGTGGTAATTTAAGCCATCTTTTGTTATGTTTTAACAAATGAATAAAGTTTTCTTCTTAAAACTCTTATCCAATTCAAGCAGAACTGGAATTAACTGCAATGAATATGATCAGGGGTCTGTCTCTACATCTCTGGCCTCTCTTTCCCTCTCATTGGGCTTCTCAGTCAGCATCTTCCCTCATGGGATCAAGATGGCTACCAGCAGCTTGAAGATTCCATTACAAAGATGCAACCTTTCTAAAATGGGTATATTTCTCTGTTCAGTGGTTTCTGAAATTGTCTGTCACAGTCTCTGTTGCCTTCCATGAGTAACATGCCCAACCATGAGCTAATCTCAGTTACCAATGAGGTGGAATGTCCTGACCAGTCAAGTCCAGACCTGGGCCCACCAACAAGTAGGTTGGATTATCCCTACCTGAATTGCACAGACTAGAGTTGGGGAGGTTATCCTCAAGGTCAGGTCTGGATGCTATCATGAACATAGAAGTAAATTGATTTAGGTAGTTAAAAACAGTACATGTCTACTATATCATGATATCTTGTTTCTTTTATTTTTTCTTATTTATTTTCCCCTTTCCTGTCTTATATTGGATTGTACTTGTTTTGTGACACATATATTTTTCCCTTAGAAGTTTGACATTTTACAATTTCATACTTTTATTATTCTAGGAGATGATCCTTTAAAATGGTCATTTACCAACATTACTTGACTGCCCAGAATTTGAACCCCTATCAAACAAAGAGATGTCACACTCTGTGAATCTTCAAGGACTCCATAAAACCAAATGTTTATTTTCTCTATACCTTGGCAACTGAGGATGGGCAAGTGTCCAGGTTCAATCAATTATATGTGTTTGCCTGGGACATTGAATAAGAGACAAGACACAGGTATAGATTACAGTTCATTCTGTCAAGCTGATGGTGGAATCTGGCATCCAGTGGCGCCAGGATCAAAGACGGCTTCCAATTTCTATTCTTAGTATTAGCCCCAGCATGTTTAATAGATGGGTTTTGTGGTATGACCGTAACTCTGTTTTTGGCCCTAGAGCTTCCCTTGATTTCTGCCTATTTTGTGAGCCTTGTGCTCCAGCCTTCCTAGTGAGCTACGTAATATACTTTGAATAAATTCATTTTCTGCCTAATGTAGCCATAATCAATTTATAAGCCTATTCAGACAAGGACCCTACTGATAAAACTTTAAATTTTTGTACATATGTTTTACATATTTACGTCTGCATAGAGTCACTGAACATAAACATGAAGGTAAATATATAATTCATTTGAGTAGCAATCTCAGGGATGCTCTATCAAGAAATAGGAATCTCTAGGCATTATGCTAATTTCTATCTACAAAGAAAAATTATAGAAAAAATTTACAAACTTCCTAAATTTAGAAGATCAACACAAAAAAGAGCTACAAAAAAAGAACATATACTAAACAGTTAAGGAATTTTTTAAACTCAGGAAAGTCCACAAAAAAAAAAAATCAGTGAAATCAGAAAATCAGTATAAGACATGCAAATACAAAGAGCAGCAATTAACAAATAAATGAGAATAATTATATATATAAACAATAGCAAAACTAATAAAATTGAAACACCTTTTAGAAGTTTAATTAGAAAAAATAAATATAAATAATATGAGAAATATTATAGATCCTGCATCTATTAAAATATAAGGATATATTATTAACAACAACTTTATGATCACTGTTTTAGGAAATGAGATGAAATTTTCAAACTCCACAAGAAACACAACTTAACAAAATGACACAAGAAGAAATTGAAAGACTTAATAAACTCATAACTAATAATGGAATTTAATTAGTAATTAAAACCTTTCTTCAATGAAAATTCTAGGACAATATGACTTTACCCGTAACATATAAGGAAGAAACATCAAGCTATTATAAATTCTTTCAGAAAAAGAAGAAACATCTCACTCATTTTATGTGATAAAAATAATTTTGATGCCAAAAAACTGAAAGAAAACTATAGGTCATTGGGTGTAGTGGTTTACGCTTCTAACCCCAGCACTTGGAAGGCCAAGGCAGGAGGATTACTTGAGGCCAAGAGTTTAATATTAGCCTGGGAAACATAGCAAGACCTTGTCTATACAAAAAAAAAATTAAAAGTAGCTGGGCATGGTGGCATGTACCTGTAGTTCTAGCTACTTGAGAGGCTGAGGCAGGAAAATCACTTGAACTCAGGAGTTCAATGTTGCTGTGAGCTATGGGACCACTGAACTCCTGCCTGGGCAACAAAGTAAGACTCCATCTCAAAAACAAAGAAAAAGAAAGGAAAAAAAGGAAGGGAAGGGAAGGGGAAGGGGAAGAGCAAGGGGAAGGGAAGGAAAAGAAAAGAAAATAAAATTATAGGATTATAGGCCAATGTCTGCCATGAACATAAATTCAAAAATCATGGGAAATTTTAAAACATTAAAAAATGTATTCAGCCACAAAAAACAATGGTGATATAGCAGCACCTCTTGTATTATCCTAGATAGAGCCGTAACCCATTCTATTAAGTGAAGTATCACAAGAATAGAAAAACAAGGCCGGGCGCGGTGGCTCATGCCTGTAATCCTAGCTCTCTAGGAGGCCGAGGCGGGCCAATTGTTTGAGCTCAGGAGTTCAAGACCAGCCCGAGCAAGAGCGAGACCCCGTCTCTGCTAAAAATAGAAAGAAATGATCTGGACAGCTGAAAATACATATAGAAAAAATTAGCCAGGCACGGTGGCACATGCCTGTAGTCCCAGCTACTCGGGAGGCTGAGGCAGGAGGATCGCTTGAGCCCAGGAGTTTGAGGTTGCTGTGAGCTAGGCTGATGCCACGGCACTCACTCTAGCCAGGGTAACAGAGTGAGACTCTGTCTC